>OVAY01003354.1:0-11686 GCA_900406395.1 Kernera saxatilis
TTGTGTTCTTGTCTTGATCAACATTGATTATCCCATAACTGGGACCTATCACAATGTAGAAATCTTTGGCTAGTTTGAAGAGTTGTTCGGCCTTAGCATCTTCCAGGGAAGGAAGCTCCATGAATAGAAGCAGTAACGATTCTCAAGGATCTTGCTTTTTCTTTGCGAAGAGAAGAAACGAGAGTAAAGGCGGGAAAATAAAATGGGTAAAGAGAGAGGTATTGAAGAAGAGGGTTGCTTTTCTCACGTACGAGCCACGTGACAACAAAGAACCATTTTGGGCATTCAGGAATTGTGTCGAGCACCTTGTGGGCACTCTCAGTTAGGAGTAAATCACGCAACTTTTCCGATTTAACTGCACCTTCCCAGAAGAAATTGTCAACTAAAACCCAAAAACTGTGTGAGCTTTTCGAATTCAGGAGTGAATCGGGGATGTAGTAGAGGCGTAGGAGTAGAATGGTGCTCTTCATGTTTGAGCTTGAACAATCCGTAACAAAAGATTCGATGTTTTGGAAAGCTCATATTCATATATGATTTTGGTGCGAAAAGAAAACCCACAAGTCGAATAATCCCCGCGAGTTTATTGGTTACTAAAAAAAATATATATATTTATTTGATTAATAATATTAAAATTTTAAAATATTCAAGAATAAGTATAAATTAAATTTTTTTTTTTTTTTTCTTATCCTTGAATGAGCTTTCTCTCTCTCTTCTCTCTCTTAAATTTTTAAGAGACGAGAGAAAACTCTTTTCTTTTGCCAACCGGTTTCCTTCCAAGTTTTCTTGTCCCGATTTAGTTGGGTTTTTCGTCCAGCATCTCCATGATGGCTGGTTCTTTGTCCGGCAACATTCGATTTCTTTAATCAGTGTTAGTCGGTTTTGTCGTGGTTTTTTTTTTTTTGTGTCATGGTTTTTTGGTTATGAATAATCTCCGCAAAGTTTAGAGTTATCGATCTTGTTTAGATGCGGATTACTTTAGTTTTTTCTCAATGGTTTACAAAATCAATCAAAATTGTTGGTCTCTAAGGATGTTTTAAAAGAAGATTTGAAATTCCTTGGCAAATAAAGATTGCCTTCTCGCCGTTTTTTCATTTAATCGAAACTTCGATTTGTTTGTTATCAGATTGGATTCTCTTATCGTCAATCTCTTTTACCCATTTTTGCCAGATCTCAATCTTGTTATTGATTTTGGCAAGTGGATGAGATTGTTGTTTAGTTTATCCTTTTTCAACTGATTTTGCAGTTTCGGTGAGTAAAAACATAGAATCAATGCTCGTGAGTTTTCCGGCATGGATTTGGTTCACCGGTATCGGAGTTCAGGCGGCAAAGGTTGACGGAAAGCATGACATCCTTCTCATACATCACGTGTCCTTGTTGCTCCTGTTGTTTGACACGTGTATTAGTGAGGAGATATCTTCTTATTCCTTGGCAGTATGACGTATGGGCTTTTCATGGGCCTACTTTGTAAACTTTTTATAATTATGTTGTTTGTTGTATATTTAGTTTTTATTAATAAAATCTAGACGTTAAAAAAAAAAAAAAACTATTTTTTTGGATTTTTTATAGAATATACTATTTATGTTTTATAAAAAAAAAAATTTAGTTTGATTTTAAAATTTTATTTGCCTCAAATTCAAACGGGACATGCATGGATACACTATTTTAGTTTTACGAAACGGATTTTGCAGGTCAACAAAAATTAAATCCATCGTAAAAGATCTAGCGGAATATATTTGACTTGCTTGACAGACATATATGAAATCAAACATCTACAAGTATACATATACATTGAAAAATAATTGTTATTTGCAAGAGAATGGTTAACCCGACACTCTCTACTCGAATATTTACTAATGGATACGAGCCTCAAGGGTGACATGGTCAAATCGTATTTCAAATTGCACTGGATAAATATGGTGTTGAAAGTGGTTGATCCTAAAAACATAGATGTTTTGAGACATTTTGCATTGGTAAGATGTTAACATGTATATGCAAACCCAATATTTTTCAGGGAAACTAGTGTATTTCCTCCTATTAAGACAACTTCACGTCGACATGTATGAACCATAAGATCTTGGTTATTTTTTTGTGGCATACCAATCAGATTCTTCCTCAGGGGGTTCGACATTGTTATTGGGCTCCTCGCCTCTAGCTAGATATATGTTTAAATATGTAAACCTAAACCTAGTACTATAACTCGATAGTGGTTCGAACTCTTTGGTGGTACCGAGGAAAATATTGGAGAAGCTTCTAGATATGTTGATATCGTTAGTTATCACATCGTTGTAACAATAGAATCTATGATTTGGTTCTATCTCCTAGATTGTAGGAAGTCGATATCTCTTTGTATAAATAGATGTAACTCTCGTTGATGAAATATAGGAATTTCGGCTTTTTCATACCTCAACAGTTCAAATAAGTGCAGTTTATACACATACTTGAGTGTTGTGCTATTATATACCTTAACTACAAATTCTAGTTATTTCATACACCAATTAGTTAAAGTAGACTAAATTCTACATAGATCATAACACTGTTAGTTCCGCCGTTGACTGTAGCTGAGTCAGATTACACGTCACAAACGCATCGTTTTGAGTCTTTTGAACCAAAGCCCAAAACCAATAAAAACGACGCCGTATTGAAGAGGTTTTTGTTTCGAGCAATTAAACAAAACCAATTAGGGTATATACACGACAAAAATTAGAAGTGGGGGCGAGTTTTGTCTCGATTGACGAGAGAGATTAAAACAATTTATTTGAAATCTCAAGCAATTAACAACGAAGCTAGGTGTTGAAGAGGTTTTCGGGTTTGAACGAAGGATCTTGAGCATCTGTGGTTTGTTTTTCGTTTGAGACAATGAGGTAATTTGTTTGTAGTTGTATAAGTTTGACGAAATAGTTAGGATGTGTCAATACTTTCATATTTAGTTTATTCAAGACAAGGAATTTTACATGCACATGTTTGATAAAATGTCTACGTGAGTAAAAAATTGAAATTCATGCATCTATTTTGTTGTTTCAGTTATGGAGATGCATTATTCCATTGCTCCTACAATGGAAAGTTTCACAATTCGGCCAGTAACATCCTTACCTATGTTGGAGGCGAAGTACACACGCTTGAGTGCAATCCGCAAGCGTTGTTTACCAACTTGGCGGCTGGATTGAACGTGTCTTTTTGTGGTGAAAGAGTTTGGTACAAACTGCCGTATGAAGGTTTGAAAGAGTTAAAGCTAGTGTGTAATGGTAATCACAATTTTCAGAGAATGTGTGAAGCGGCTGCATGGAAAAAAGTTGTTGAAATTTTTATGGAAAAGGATGATATTGATGATGGTAACGGCAGTGGAGATGCTTCTAATGGTATTGCCGTGAATGGTGGTAATGATAATGGTAATGAACATGATTCTAATGGTAATGGTGATGGTAATGAGATGTTTGAAGAAGAAGCTCGAGTTGAGGAGAATATAGAAGACTTTGTTGATGAAGAAGAGCATTGTAATTCAGAGGATACTCCTCCTAACTCTGATTTTGAAGATTGTGAGGAAGTACATGGCGATAGACGATATGAAAAGTACAAAAGATTCAGTGGGGAGCTTAGGTTAGAGCAAGTATTTGAGAGCATACATGCATTCAAGGAAGCTGTGGTTGATTATGTCCTCAAAACAGGTTGGAATGTGAAATACACAAGATGGGGGCCCGAGAAATCTGAAGTTAAGTGTTCGATTGGTGGTGGCTGCCCATTTAGAATATACTGCTCTTTTGAAAAACCTGCAGTAAAGTTCATGGTTAAATTCTTCAATGATGTGCATACGTGTTTCAAGGATGGGTCTAGCAAGGTAGTGAAGAACGGAATAATAGCTAAGGTGTTCTTGAATGACATTAGGAATGATCCTGATTTTAAGCCAAAGAATATGCAAGATCAACTTCAGGATCGGTACAATTTGGTTGTCTCACACGACCAATGTAGAAAAGCAAAGGTAAAAGCTTTGAAGATCATCCAAGAAGAACATGATGAACAATTTTCAAGGATAAAAGACTATCGGCAAGAAATTTTAGAGTAAGTACAACAAGAAGAACATGATGAATAATCTGAAATTTCAGTTTGAGTTGAATCAAGGTTAAAAGAGTAACGTTTGGTTTTGTTTTTATGTAGTTCTAATCCAGGTTCGACTGTAGAGCTTGGGACAACCACTGGAGATGGAGAAGTAGAGTTATTTGACCGGTTCTATGTGTGTTTTGAAGTACTCCGAAGAACATGGCTTGCGTATTGTCGCCCAATCATTGGGATTGATGGGTGTTTTTTGAAAAACAACGTGAAGGGTCAATTGTTGGCAGCCGTTGGCAGAGATGCAAATAACCAATTCTATCCTGTTGCTTGGGCAGTTGTTCAAGTGGAAAATAAAGATACTTGGTTATGGTTCATTAGGAAGCTCAAAAATGATTTGAAACTTGGTGATGGGGATCGCTTCACACTAATATCAGACAGGCAGAAAGTAAGTTAAGTTTGTATATTCTGGTTGGTTTTTATCTTACTTACATAATGATATTCATATTTACTAATATTCATACTAATATATTGTTTTGTTTTCATGTCAGGGTTTGCTTAATGCAGTTGACCAGGAGTTACCCAAAGTAGAACATCGTATGTGTGCTCGCCACATTTACGGAAACCTTGCCAGGGTTTATCCAGGAAGGTCTCGTATGAAGGGATTGTTTTGGACAGTTGCTAAGAGTTTTAATATTGCTGATTATGAAGAAGCCGTAGAAGCAGTGAAGAAGTACGACATGAGTGTATATGAAGCAATGATGATGAAGAACCCACGAAGCTGCAGTCGTGCTTTCTTCACTAGCACATCATGTTGCGAAGATGTTCACAACAATTTTTCGGAGTCCTATAACAACGCGATCAACAAAGCAAGAGAGATGCCATTAGTAGAGATGTTTGAGACAATTAGGAGACAAGCTATGGTGCGCATTGATTTACGAAAGAAAAAATCATTGAAACACACTGGAAAGTATAGTCTCAAAGTGGCAGAAACCATTGCGGAGGAGGAGAAATATCGAAAGGATTGTCGAGCATTTCATGGAGCTAATGGATGGCATGAAGTGGTTGAGAATGGTGTAAGTTTTAAGGTTCATATGACAAGAAGGACATGCAGCTGTAGAAAGTGGGATATGAATGGAATTCCCTGCCGCCATGCTTTACGTGTGATATTACAAAAGAAGCTTAATGCTGAGGATTATGTTTCAGATTGGTATTTAACATCTACATGGTAGAACATATATAGTGACTCTATCTTGCCACTTAACGGCATGCATTTCTGGAAAAAATCTGGTGAATCTAGGATTCAAGCACCAATAAGAGAAATAACTCAAGGTCCAAAGAAGAAGCAAAAGAGGATTAAGGGCAAGCATGAGTCACCAAAGAAGAAGAAGCTGAAAGTGAAGGGTGTGCACGAATCTCCTAAAAAGATAAAAGTTACCAAAGAAGGAAGGATAGTTCACTGTGGACATTGTAGTTTACCGGGTCATAACGCTAAAAAATGTCCTAATGGTGGTGCCATGGTTAGAAGAAAGCCAAAGAAATCTCCTGCATCCCAAAGAGTGAGTGAGTCTATAACTATTTTTCATGGAGAAGGACAAAGCCAACAATCACAAAATTTGCATTATGATTAAAGGTGATGCTTTATTTTCTTTTTAAATTTGTTGTGTCTTTGGTCAGTCTTTCTGATGTTGTTGTGTTGGTCTTCTGGTTTGGTTTTTGATTGCTCTTTGACTGATTTGTGGGTTTGGTTAGTCATTGTTTTTTTTTGCTGCATTTCTTTTTTACTACTTTGTTCTGGTTTTTATGAGGGACTTTTGTCATCATTATGCAGGTTAAGAAGAGTGGTGCTGTGGTGTTAGTAAGCTTTGGACAGTGGCGATGTGGTGTTTTGAAAGTCAATTTTTAGTACTTTGGAGATGGTTTTTCCGTATTTTAGACATTTAAGTTGTTTTCTAGGATTTGCTTTGGCACGTTTTTTAGGTTTTGATGATTTTGGATGCTTCTTTTGTTATTCTCACCACCTAGCAGGTTTGGTATTCCACAAACTATTATGACATTAATTCGTTTATATAATGAACTACTTCAAAGAACTACTTCCGAATGATATTTATCGGATCGTTTTACTCGTGACTGTGTCTTTACTCTAATTACAAAACGCGTAGCTTTGTTTATTTGTTTGCAGAAAATAATACGACATCGTTTTATGTTCCTTAATTGGTTTTGGAAATCAGTCTATACAATGCGTCTATGACGTGTAATCCGACTCAGCTACCTTAAACGGCAAAACTAACAGTGTTATGATCAAATGTAGAATTTAGTCTACTTTAACTAATTGGTGTATGAAATAACTAGAATTTGTAGTTAATAGCACAGCACACAAGTATGTGTATAAACTGCACTTATTTGAACTGTTGAGGTATGAAAAAGCCGAAATTCCATGAAATATACAGAGAATTCACAGTATTTTGGCATGGTATCAGAGCTCGATCTGAACCTATAAACAAATTTTTTCTCAATCTTATTCTTTCTCGTTCTTATCATGGCCTCTAACAAGCAACATGGTGATGACGCCGTTGCTACTACCGCCGATAAGAACGTGTTGATCTCTCCTTATTACTTGCATCCATCTGATAGCACGGGACAAGTTCAAACCCCGATTCTGCTCAATGGAAGCAATTATGAACGATGGTCCAAATTGATGATGAATTCACTTCGTACTAAACGTAAGCTTGGATTCATCGATGGATCTCTTAAACGACCGTCCAACAGCACTGACGAAGCTGAAAAGTGGGACATGGTCAATTCAATGATAATTGGTTGGATCTACAGTAGCGTAGAACCAAAGCTTCGTCCTTCGATCTCCTTGGTGGACAGCGCTAAGGCTATGTGGGCGAGCCTTCAGCGTCGTTTCTCTGTGAGTGATGACACTCGCATTCATCAACTTCACTCTGACATTGCAGCGTGTAAACACGGAGGTTAATCTGTCGAAGATTATTACGGCAAGCTCAAGGTGATGTGGGATGATCTTGCTGATTTTGACAAAGGGTTTGCGTGTTGTTGCGGGGACGCAGAATGTGCATCCATGGTCAAGTATGAGCAGAGCAAAGAGAAGATCCGGGTTCATCAATTCCTGATGGGACTGGACAACTCCCGTTTTGGAACGACCCGATCTAATCTGCTCAGCCGTGGCACTGACATGAATCTCGAGATAATCTATTCTCAAATCATTCAGGAAAAACGCCATCTTGTGGCAATGAGGAGTTCCGATGATAGGGTTCCTGCAGTGAGCTTCTCAGTAACAACATCATCTTCCTCGGCGTCACAATCTCCTCTGGTTCAGACTGCAGCCACTCGAATCATTCGATCGACAATGACATGTTCTCATTGTGGGAAATCAGGACATGCGGTGAGTAGCTGTTTCCAAGTCATTGGTTTTCCAGATTGGTGGAGTGACAAGAATAAGCCATCAGGAGGAAGAGGCAGAGGTCGCGGCTCCGATAATTCTGGAAGGGGTCGTGGTGGTCGTGGTTCAGGTTTTAGGGCCAACAATGCTCACGTTGTTGATGCTGCGGAGTCTTCAGGGATTCCAAATCTCACTCCTGAGCAATGGGCTTCTTTGGCAAACCTCGTGAATAAGCAGACCACAAGCAACTGTATTTCTTTGGTAAAGACAGTAGATACGATATTATCATCGACTCCGGCGCATCTCACCATCTGACGGGTGATATTACCTTATTAACCGATGTGGTTACTATTGCACCATGTCCTGTAACACTACCAAACAGAGAGCTTACATGGGCCACGCAACAGGGACGTTTGAGTCTTGGAGAAAAATTTGTCTTACGTCGAGTTTTATACACTCCTCAATTATCCATTACTCTCATCTCTGTGTCTCAGCTTTTACATGATATTGCTGGTTTTGTGCTTTTCACGAAGGATTTTTGTGTGATACAGGACCTCACTTTGAAGACTTTGATTGGAGCGGGTGAGGAACGCAATGGGGTCTATCACTACAAGCGCGCTGTTGCAGTTGCGGGATTTGCTGGGAAACTTAGCACTCGGGAGCTGTGGCATCGTAGATTAGGGCATCCGTCTGCACGTGTTTTATCATTTCTATCTAATATTGGAGGTTTTTCTAGTAGTTCAGAGGGTTTTGACAAGGCTTGCGACATCTGTGTTCGAGTTAAGCAAACCCGTATTAAGTTTTCAGAAAGTTCTAATAAAGCAGACGATATTTTTTCAATGATTCACTGTGACCTTTGGGGCCCGTATCGAGAGCCTTCTTCGTGCGGTGCTCGTTACTTTCTGACAATTGTTGACGATTTTTCGAGAGCCGTTTGGACTATTCTTTTGCTTGAGAAATCTGAGGCACCTACTGCGTTGAAAACATTTTTTTCATTTGTGGATCGCCAATTCAGCAAACAAATCAAAATTGTTCGGAGTGACAATGGTTCGGAGTTTGTTTGTTTGAAGAAATTCTTTGCTGATAATGGAGTGATTCATCAGACATCTTGCGTCTACACACCACAGCAGAACGGACGTGTAGAACGCAAGCACAGACACATTCTCAATGTGGCCAGATCGTTGTTGTTCCAGGCTAATCTTCCGACTCGTTTTTGGGGAGAAAGCATCTTAATAGCAACCTACTTAATAAATCGCACTTCATCAAAGCTTACCGAGTACAAGACTCCCTATGAGATGCTTTATGGCTCAGCTCCATCTTATGATCATATCCGAACATTTGGCACTCTCTGTTATGCGAGACAGGTAGCTCAGGATGTAGATAAATTTGGTGCTCGCGGCATTCGGTGTATGTTTTTGGGCTATCCAACAGGAAAGAAAGGCTGGTTGGTGTATGATCTTGAAGAAGAAAAGACATTTGTTTCTAGGGATGTGCTGTTTCATGAAGACCAATTTCCTTTCGTTACTGCTAGTACAACCTCTGCGGTATGTCCTCCAACTCTTTTAACAGAAAGGCATCCAGCGATGACTCGCTCATCTCTACGATACCTGATGAGCCTGACGGAGATGCTGCTCAAGGTGTTACCGAAACAGGGGGAGATATTTCTCATGGTGTTACAGAGACAGGGGGAGATATCTCTCCAAACGTCAATGAGATAGGGGGAGCTGAATCTGCACCTGAAACTTCAGGTACGGCTCCTGCAGAGACACCTATTTTCACATCTCAAACAGAGGAATTAGGCAGAGGAAAACGGACTAAGAAAGAATCAGTTTTGCTTCAGCCCTACGTCACTTATTCGACCCAAGCCGTGATAGACCCTCCTTGCGATCTTCCCTGCCAATCCGAGTCACTGAGTATGTGTTCTTATCCCTTAATAAATTTTGTGTCTTGTCACCGTTTATCTCCTGCTCAACAGGCGTTTTGTGCTTCGATATTGGCCAACGTCGAACCTACTTCATACAAAGAAGCTGCACAAGACCCTCGTTGGAACGCAGCTATCAAAGGAGAAGTTGATGCATTGGAACGCAACGACACTTGGGATATTACAACTTTGCCACCAGACAAACACGCCATCGGATGTAAATGGGTGTTTCGTATCAAATTTCTCTCGGATGGCTCACTTGAACGATATAAGGCAAGGCTTGTTATTCTTGGCAATCATCAAAAGGAGGGACTTGATTTTAAGGAAACATTTGCTCCTGTCGTGAAGATGACCACGGTTCGAATTCTTCTTCAAGTGTCGGCTGCGAAAAATTGGGAGCTTTACCAAATGGACGTTCACAATGCGTTTCTTCACGGTGACTTGGAAGAAGAAGTCTACATGAAACTACCGCCTGGATTTACTTCGTCAAAGCCTAATCAAGTTTGTAAGATCAAGAAGTCCCTCTATGGCTTACGACAAGCGCCACGTTGTTGGTTTGCAAAACTTTCCACGGCTCTCCTTGGATTCAGGTTTAGACAAAGCTATTCAGATTACTCACTTTTTACGTTGATCAGTGGAGAGTCCGTGGTTTATGTCTTGGTGTATGTGGATGACCTCATAATTGGAGGAAGTGACTCGGCACTTATATCTAAATTCAAAGAGTATTTGCATCAATGCTTTCACATGAAGGATTTGGGGGTTTTGAAATATTTTTTGGGCCTTGAAGTATCACGCAGCAAAGATGGCATTTACTTGTCCCAACGGAAATACGCTCTCGACATTGTCTCCGAATGTGGCTTACTTGGCTCCAAACCCGCCATCTCTCCTATGGAGCAAAATCATGATCTCGCCAGAGATACGGGTGCTTATTTCACAGATCCGGCAAAGTACAGGAGGTTGGTGGGACGACTTGTTTACTTGGTTGTTACTCGACCTGAGCTAAGTTATGCGGTTCACATCTTAGCTCAATTCATGCACAAGCCACGACAGAAACATTGGGATGCAGCGCTACGTAGAGTTCGTTATTTAAAGGGGTCCCCTGGCCAAGGAGTTTTACTTAGCTCCACGAGCAATCTGACGCTTTCCGCATTTTGCGATTTCGATTGGGCTGCATGCCCTCTCACTCGGCGCTCGTTATCCGGCTATATCATTATGCTTGGTGATTCTGTGGTGTCTTGGAAAACAAAGAAACAGAAGACAGTGTCTCGTTCTTCGTGTGAAGCTGAATACAGATGGCGTTAACGTACTGTGAGTTGAAATGGACTAAGGCACTTCTGTCTTCTCTTGGTATACATCACACTAAGCCAATGCATCTCTATTGTGACAATCAAGCCTCTCTTCATATTGCCGCAAACCCGGTATTTCATGAAAGAACAAAACATATAGAGGTTGATTGTCACTTCGTCCGTGATGCTGTACAAGCGGGTGAAATTGCAACTCAGTTTGTGAAGACCACAGAACAACTTGCGGACATGCTTACTAAGCCACTGGGTCGTCATCAAATGAGTCATTTACTGGGCAAGATGGGCATTCGTGATCTTTATGCTCCATCTTGAGGGGGAGTATTGGAGAAGCTTCTAGATATGTTGATATCGTTAGTTATCACATCGTTGTAACAATAGAATCTATGATTTGGTTCTATCTCCTAGATTGTAGAAAGTCGATATCTCTTTGTATAAATAGATGTAACTCTCGTTGATGAAATATACAGAGAATTCACAGTATTTTGGCAGAAAACGTGACTTGGTAGATGCTTCATGCATGTGATGAGGTTCAAGAAGAGCCAGGGATGGCTCAAAGTAACGATAGGTCATGTGTGCTATATAACAAATAAGGCCCCACGGATGATTAAAAATGGCTCTCATGAAATGTAAAAAGACAGAAAATAATGGTTTAAAGATGTGTTCAAGAAGAAATCAATTGTATTGCGTCCACTTTTAAAATTATAGGTTTAATAACGCAGAATTAGTTAATTTAAAAAAAAAAGATTTATTTAATTTTGAATATTTATTTTACCATAGAGATTTTATATGTAAATAAGGAAGAATCTACATGCAAGTACATTAATTAATGAAACCACGTTTTAATATAAATTAACGTAATTGGATATATATCAAAGTCGTGGTGCTTGTTTAAAGTCGTAAATTACCAATTTAACATGTTGAGTTTGCATACAAAATGTGGATAGTTTTTATTCATGCATATAATATGATTAACACATAAAAAGAATGAAAATTTTCATCATATATATATATATATAT
>OVAY01003355.1:948-11681 GCA_900406395.1 Kernera saxatilis
TTAGATGACAGTTGTAGATTCTATATATCAGTGTGGACTTCGCTTTTGGATCATTCGTTTATCACTCACAAAAAAAAAAAACTATACTTTTATGTATAAAATTTTAATTAGAAATCTCATTTGACTATATAGTATTTACCCCTTTGAATTCCAAAAAAAAAAAGATTTTTTAATATGAAAAATAATTGTACAGAATCCTCCACGTCTAGATCGGACCACGATCAACTGATCAATATAAATTCGGCGTACCAAATCATTAGACATGTAGGCCATGAACAATAAATTGCAACTATTACATACAAAACAATCACCTTTAAAATTTTATAATGATTACTAGATGGCTGAAGAAACAACACATGGCCACTAGTAATTAATTTTCAATGCTGATCACATATTTTGTGTTGCATAATTAGCCAAAGTATTGGCATAGATCATTCGTTTAAAAAAACAAAAGTATAGGATTAGTCGGATTAGCTTTTTAAATTAAGAGCTGAGTAAAACCTGATTTAACGGATTGCTGTCTGCCACGCTTTCATTACTAATGAGAATTGATAAAATTGGCCTAAGTCTAATTACTTATTTTAGGTTTTGGTCCACTAAGATTCCACCTTACTTATAAAATGAAGTTGTAACCACTAACCAGTCGGCGTCGGGCCAACCATACCACACAGTACTGACATTTCAAATCTTATTTATTTAATTTCCTACGTTATGATATTATTAATTTTTATTTTGTTTTGATAAAATGATATTATTAATTTGACTGTTTTATTGTTATCTTTTGATAATTCAGTCAATAACAATTTTATAATATTTTATTTTCAACTACGTGTCATCGACTGAAATAATATAGGCGTGGAACAGTTTTAATTTATTTAAATAGTTTGTATATAGTAATCAGTAATCACTTCCACATTAAGAAGCTTAGGACATCTCTAATGTTTTACGACATTTTTTCCCTCAAAATAAAGTAACACTAAAATAAGTTTGACTTTTGCTCCAATGGTTTCCTTATTTTTTCCCTAAAAAAAAAATATTTCAAGTATATTCTATTATCAATTTTTTCATTAATTATAACAACACCCTTAACTTTTAAAAGTTTACAAACCATACCCAATTTTTAAGTTTCGAAAGAAATAAAAAAAAAATTACGATTTTATTTAAATTAAATATTTATTAAATAGATAAAATTACATAACACCACATAAAAAAATAAAATCATATTTTAAACATCATTATACTATATTTCTCCCATAAATGGTCAATTAAAACATTTTGAAGTGAAAATGAGCATGTTTATCTTTGATTTGTCTATATCGAGTAAGAAATTCTTGGAATCGGATATTTTCATCCTCCGCTATTTCAACTTCCGGAGAAAAAAATTCGTTTCTAACTTCAATTAATGCAACCAGATCACGCTCATCTTCGATAATCATGTTGTGTAAAATTATACATGTGGTCATTATGTCATGAACCACTTCAATTGATGCTTCCAGATCACGCTCATCTTCGGAAAATCTGTTATGGCTTGTATATGTTTCGATTTTTTCATCCCATTAACAAGCTTAGGCCTACCCATTTTCGTCTCGTATTTTAACGAAAATGTTTTAAACAATATTTTTTGTTTCTGACTTTTACCTGCTATTTTTTTTTTATCTCAATATCTATAATAAACAACCCTAAACAAGCTGAGTACAATCATTTGAAAAACGACATGAATGTGCGTGGTTTTATTTAATTTAATTTTTTTAGGAAAAATTTAACTAGTTAAACTCTTTTTATTTAATATTACCAACTCTTTTTTTTTTGTTCAACTATTACCAACTCTTTTTATTTATGTGTTCCCTCTAAGCGTATGGTGATCGGGGTTTGTTTATAGTTTTATCAGTTCTTCTTTACATAATTCCTGTTTTTTTTTTAATAAAAAATAGAAATATTTAGATACATGATAATACACTCATTATCGACATTCAAAACTAAGTAAATAATAGGCTCACATATGATACAACAACATAAAAAAACATGCGAAACGGTTTAAATACTCATTCGGGCTCTCACAGGCCTGGGTCGAGGCCCAATATCACTAATTAAATTGGGTTTAAGTATCGAATCAAACTAAGGCTCGAGTCCAAATGCATATCAACTGGGCTTTCTGAATTTTGTCCATTTAGGTGGTTATAGTTTAGATATTTTAATGGATTTGGAAATCTAAACTAAATTTAGTGTTATTGGTTCTATGATTTAAAAATTTATATTTAAATCTTGTGTTATTTATTTTATGATTTATATATACTAATTCAAATCACGTGTTATTCAATGCTACTGATTTATTTATGGATTGATTTTATATTTTTTTTTTTGATTTGGATGTATTTTAATGTTATAAATACAAAGACTCAAATCCGATGTAATATCTACGGATTTACAAATACTAACTAAAATTCACATGATTTACAAATCTTATACAAATTTTCTAATCAATTAAAATGCATAAACCAATAACATTCTCTAAAACATTAATTATTTCCTTCTTCTTTTTTGGCTCAAATTAGTTTAGTTCTTTTTCTTTCTAAAAATGGATACTCAGAATGGTTGTGGCTTGAAAGGTGAAATTTGTATACTATTCTTGTAGTTGTAGAGATAGTCTATATTCCCATTTCTAAAGTTTTTTTTTTTTGGGGTAGAATTCTCGTTTCTATAGTTTCGACTAATAAAAAGTAAAAGTCAAACTTTTTTAAAAATATAGATGCTAGTAACTCAGTCTACTATATTTCTGATCACCGATGAAAATTTGTTTTTTGGAATTTTGTCGGCTAAACGGGTCGGCTTTGTGTGATGACCCTTCACTTCCGGAAGTTTTGTTGTCTTTAATTTCTCCAGTCAGATTTTTTTTATGCATACGTCAAGTCACGTCAATATCTTACTTTACATGTGTATTACATATCTTTTTTTTTTCTTTTTCTTTTTTCTGTAGAGTGTATAATGTATCCAGTTTCGGAGTTGACCTATATTAAATTACACTAAATCCCAGACTTTTTTTTTTTTTTTGTTTGCATAAGAAATCCCAGACTTAAGCCATGAAATTTCCAAACTTTTTTTTTTATTATTAACACGACTTTTTTTCCGTCATCGAACTATCGAGAAACATGAGTTATAATAGTGTATATATTATGCAATGTTGAAAGGCCAATTTTTCCAAAACGAAGGACACATCCACGAATCCGTCTTTCTATATGTATGGATTGTGAATCTATTATCCACGTGAAACACACTTTGAAGATTTCCTATCCGATCATGTGAACACTTTTTAGATGATCAGTTTCAAAAAAAAAAAACACTTTTAAATGATTTGACGGAACGGATTAACGGAGTTTAACGGTTATTTAACGGCGGGACTAATTTGACTAAGTCAACAAAAATTGGTGATTAAAAAAAAAATTAATAAAAATTGGAGATTTAAATTGTCCACGCGATAGTTGATGTTTTGAATGGCCGAAATTTGAAAGTTGAGTATTTTTTTGACCATTTTCCCGTTTCATAAATGACATTTATATTTTTTTTTTGCTATATATATTTTCTGTTAAAGATATTATATATATAATATGTATGCTTTGTATATAGGATTCGAGCCTGGATTAAGTTAACGTGCAATATCTTACAGATCATATATTTGAAGACATGTTTTTAGGATATATTAATACTAGAATGGACGGTAATAATTAACGATGATATAATAGATTAAAAAATGTACATTTTCCTAAACAATTGTCCACATTAAGTTACAATGAAATACGATGGTGGATCTAGAGATAGTATTCTATACAATTACGAGTTATTCTACTTGGAAGATTTTGGCTTTTAATTTATAGTCTTTATATGTTTCGGAAACAAAAACTATATATATTAATAATACACACGAACATATATACACGTCTATGTACCTGAACCTGAACCTGAATCTGCCAAACCGAAACAATTTGTTTGGCTATTTCTATCTGTAGTTGCTTAGCAAAATATTCGTCGATCTGTTGCTTTTCTTTTGTCAACGTCGATCTATTCTTTATTGTATCAAATGTGTAAATAAAATAAGAAGAAAATTATTAAAAATTATTGCAACTTGCTCTTTCCTCATTGGCCACATAAGGTTTATAAGGAATCGCCAACAAGGCATATCCCTTCGTTTTTATTATTCCACGCAATCATTCAACTAAAAAATGAATTATATACGTGGCCATTATATGTATCCTTTTACTTTTGCATTAAAAATAGTATTATTTACTCACAAAATATAGAGTGCTCTTAAACTATTTATTTCCTTACACTTATTATAATTCGAAATTGAATGAACTTTTCGAAAAAAATTAGAAGAATTATGTGTAATATTTGAATTTTGATTTAATTAATATATCAGTAACTCCGCTTAATAAGAGTTAATGACATGTCTTTTGAATTTCATGTGTTATTTTGAATTATAAATCCGTCGTATATGAAATTATGGTTTCTTGCAAAAACAAAAATCATGGTCACTAAATCTCGTTAATAAATATTTCAATTATTGTATCTAATCAATAATTGGCTAATGGCTACTGCTGAAGCCACCGCATTGGAGCATTGGCGACAGAAATACAACAAAATTTAACCACGATTAACACGTAACTAATTATTAATGATTTGACTTGGTCGTATAGCAAGTTTCACCTCATTTATTATACCTCTTTCACAGACACTCAAAACATTTTCAAAATTACAAACTAACCATAAAAAATTCGAAATCCGCTTTCAAAATAGAAACTCAAAACTTGGAAATACAAATTTTTTTATATTAGCAAAATTAATGCCGTGATTAGCTATATACATATATGTTGTTTCGTGCATCGTTGAACAAAAAAATTGGTTGGAAATGGCGTCACAGACTACGTGGCGATTCCTGATTAGCTAAGTTAGTCAAATGAAAACCAAACCAAAACGGCTGAAAGTAAATAACATATTTAATTCTTTTTTTTTTTGTGTGTGAATAATAATATGTTTGGAGAAGAGGTCGGTTTCGTCGCCAGCTGGCTAGCTCCAGATAGACGGTGAGGATTAAGTTGTGAGAATATCAAATATCTGACGTGGCTTATACTATTCTTCTTCCTTTTTTCCACAGTTTCTTCTACCCTTTATAACACCAATCATTGCTTCTCTTTGCCTGCACATTCTCTCTCTCTCTCCAAATATTTCCAAAAACATAAAAAAAAACTTTTTTGGTTTTGGGTTCTTTCTCTCTTCTGAAACGAGATTCGGTGATTTTTATGAACTGCTTTTCTGTGTGGTAAAGAAAGGGTAATTTAAATTTGATATTAAGAGAAGCCAAGGAAACAAAAAAAAATTATTTGTGTGTGTGTTTTTTTTTTAATTTACTGTTTTTGCAATGGTTTTGTTTTGTGAAATTTTTCTTGGAGAAGAAGGGAATTTAGAAGACGGAGAGTGGCAAAACGAAAGATAATTTTTCAAGAAAACATTAAAAAAAAAAAGCTTTTCTTTTAAAATAAAAATCTTTCAGAAACAGAGACAAACAGGAAGATCACAAGCGAGTTGCGTTGTCTTCTCATCTCCTTCTACTGGTAAATTTGCTTTTTCTTGATTTATGTTACTTTTTGCTCAAATCTTGAATCCGATTGCTGATCAAAAATCTTCGAACAGGGTTTAAATCAAGAAACCATGACTACAAGTCTACTAAGTGATCCAACGATGCTAATTTCAACACCAGAGGTCCTGATCGTCTCGCATCAGCCATCTCCGGCGCAGGCTACACAAATCTCCGGCGACGAGCCAGAGCCGGTGACGTGTGACTGCTGCGGATTAACCGAGGAGTGCACACAATCGTACATAGAGATGATCAGAGAGTGTTACATGGGGAAATGGATCTGTGGTCTCTGTTCTGAAGCTGTGAAGTACGAGGTTATAAGAACAAAACGATTGCTAACTACAGAGGAAGCCATGGCAAGACACATGAACATGTGTTACAAGTTCAAATCCTCAAGCCCACCTCCTAATCCGACAGGACATTTAATCTCTGCGATGAGACAGATCTTGAGAAGAACCTTGGATTCTCCAAGAATGCTTAGATCAATGCCTAATAGTCCTTCTAAAGACGAAGATGATGATTGTGTTCCCAATGTTTTGTCTAGGTCAGATAGCTGTTTCGCTAGTTTGACTTGAAAGCTCACCATTGAAAAAAAAATGTTTAAACCGGGGCATAACCGCCGGTTTAGAGACTACCACCTGGAAAGGATCCGGTTTTCAGATTGGAAATTTTCGTCAGTATCCAAAATCGGTATCTGTATGTTTTTTTTTTGGCCGGATTTGTATACCTGTGGAAATTTTTTGGCTTAATGCTTTAAAAGAACAATTCTTGCTCTGTTTTCCTTCTTAAGGTTTTTTTTTTTATTCTTTCCCCAATTGCTAATAACTTTAAAGGTTCGGAATTGTGTCATTGTGAGCTTTGTTAAACAAGAACAAAATAATGTTGATACTATTCGATTAAAATTAGGTGATAAATAAAGGAGATTCTTACTAATTTGTCATGATCAGATAGAAAAGACATGTATGAACAAAAACTCTCGAAGGTAGTAGGGCCATGCTTATCTTTATGATGATTCTCTATCACAAAATAGAAATGGAAAAAGATGCTTCTTCAAGCCATTATACAACACACTGATATTTTTTGTTTTCTTTAAACTTTTAGTTATTTTGATCAAAATGACTATAATATAACGTATGAATTGGTAAGTAACATGTACAAACGTTTGAGATATGTTTTCTTGATTAAAAAAAATAAATTAGATGGGTTGGTTGTCCAATATTCACTAACTCACAATAGGTTCCAAAACTTAAGAATTTATTCTAGTTGTGATAAAATCAAAAATAAGAATCTTATTTGAGCATAATTGTAACGTGTAGGCACTCACAAATTGGCTAACTACATTGATTCGACTACTTAACAAATAAAATTTCCTTCAACTTGCTATATATCTTCTTAGAATATAATTAAACGGAAAAAAGAAGAGAAATATAAATTAGAAGATGGAAGGGTTCATATTAAGGGATCACATGCGAGAAACAAATGGAAGACGTACACAACACAAGTTTCTATTTATGTGTACTGAAAGTCGCAAGTTCTCAATGAAGTTAGCCAAAATGAAGATTTAGCCCGAAGTTTCGTTTTCTATGTTTCTTGGTTATAGGTTTCTACAATATCAATAGGCGTAGGTGTCGGATCGGTTCAGTTAGTTTTGGGTCAGTTTGTTCGATTCCTCCGTTTAGAAAAAATATTGCCCAATATAATCTCTGTCCGGTTTGGTTACAAGCGATATGATTCAGGGTTTAGTCAATATAATACTTAGTTCCAACTAATCACTTCGTAAAATAATGGAGTCATATGTATATTACTATATTATAGACACCTTTTTTTTTTACATTAAACTTTTTTTTATCAACTAAGGGAATTGAAAATTTGTCTGACTACTATTCCAGCTCAATACCTTAATATTTAAATCGAGGAAATCGTGGCATTTTTCTAAGTCATTAACTTAGAATTTCCATTCGCATAAAAAAAACTTAATAAAGATGTATAGAAAAAAAAAAAAAAAAATCATTTTTTTGTTGGCTCCCTTTTTTGGGCACAGGTCTCTCTCTGTGAAAATGAGTCTTTCATCCTTCTAAAATATTAACGTTGGTTTCTTCTCATCCATTAGTTTGAAGATAAGATTTACAGAAAATATCTTCACTTCACTGTTTTTAGTTATTCGTGTGAAATCGCTCAAACAAGATCATTGGAATCTGTTCAAGGTGTGATTAGTGGGTTCTAGTCCGTGTTCTGAGATTAAGTGGTTTATCAGTGTTCTCAGTGTTGGTTTGAGGGGCTTCAACTTCTGGATTTTTGAAACGCTTTAATCGATTTTGGGTTCTTGTTGCCGTTCTGTTTGGGATGTCTTCAAGTATTGATAGAGCTTTGTTGAATATGTCGCTGGAAGAAGAGGATGAACCTTGTACGATGCCAGATTTGCCAAAGTTTTGCTCCAGCGTTAATAATGCTCTGAGTTTGATAGGGCGAGTTCTCAATCCTCACTCTCAAGATATGTCGAACTTGATTCGTAATATGCCAAGGAAATGGCAACTTTACGAAAGGGTTAGAGGTGTGGCTTTATCACAGGAGAGGTTTCAGTTCATCTTCAAATACGAACATGACCTCGATGATGTGCTTAAGAAAGGTGTCCACTCTTTTAACTTTTGGTCTCTTGTTACAAAAAAGTGGGTGGAAAATCCACCTACGGATTATCTGCATTACGTTCGCATTTGGGTACGGATGAGGAACGTCCCTGTCAATCATTATACGGTGGAATCAATCACTTGGTTAGGGGAGTTCGCTGGAGAGGTGGTTAAGGTAGCCTTTGATCCCACCATTGCTCAATTCAATGATTATGTGCGTGTAAAGATCAAATTCGATGTCTCCAAGCCTCTTCGTAGATCAAAGAAAATAACTCTTCGGTCTGGGGAGGTGGTCTCAATTCTTTACGATTATGAGCGGATACAAAAAAGATGTTACTTTTGCCAAAGGCTCACGCATGAACAAGAGAGGTGCCCTCTTTTCATGGAGAAGAATGGGCTGAGTAAAGATTTTAAAGATAATTTCGCTCCCGTCAAATCAGTGGTGAATGATCAAGTACTCAAAGAAGATGATCCGCTTTTTGGTGTGTTGAAAGAGGGGCAAGTGGGAGTCAATTCCTTAACAGGTCGTCCGAGGATTGCTCCAGAGGTATTGGAAGAAATGAGACAATACTTGTTGGTGGCGAATGGGTCAGAGAGAGTGGTGAGACAGGAACGTGTCAAATCTTCTATAGCAAACATGGAATTTGATCTGATTGCTCAAAGAACAGTTTTGAGACTGGAACAGCCTCTGTTGGTTACTCCAGAATTGGATAAAGGCAAAGGAATTGTTTTTGACTTCCAAAAGAATGATGAAAAGGAAGATCATGGTCCTATAAAAGAGAAAGGTGAAAAGTTACTATCTTCTGCAATACAGGCTGGTTTAGCAATGTCTCTTTACCCAAATGCAGAATCTTTTCAATCTGAAGCGGTTGCAGAGAATTTCTCTCAGTTCAAAGAAGTTTATCAGAGTGGTTCAACGGGTTATAGGATTGGTTTCGTGGAAGCTGGTCCGTCCGGAACCGCTCAGTATAAACCTAAACCTAAACAAAGAAAAAGACCATGAAAGAATCTCAGAAAACCTAAGTGCTCTACTCCGATGATTTCACAGGATCAGATTCCACTTAAGGCAGGTTTCGAACAAGAGATTGCGAGGAAGAGACCAGCTACAGATGCAGATGGAAAGTCATCAAAAAACCCGAAAGGTTCAAAATCCTTGATGGTCCCAAATGAGGGACCGTCCAAATTTTAATGAGTCTGATGTGCTGGAATTGCCAGGGATTAGGGCGGCCCGAGGACCTGACAATTCCCAGACTCAAGGAAATGCGTAAAGAACATTTCGCTGAGCTCTTGTTCTTAATGGAAACAAAAAATGGTAGTGATGTGCTGGTGGACCTTCAGGAATGGCTTGGTTATGAAAGAGTTTTTACAGTCAATCCTCGAGGGCTCAGCGGTGGTTTAGCTTTGTTCTGGAAGAAAGGAGTCAATGTTGATTTGAAGTTTGTTGATAAGAATCTGCTTGACTGCCATGTACAGTTTGGTGCTTTTGATTTTTACGTTTCTTGTATTTACGGTGATCCGGTTGTTAGTGGTAGAGCAAAAGTATGGGAAAGACTTTCAAGAATTGGAGTGAGTAGAAGAGAGAGCTGGTGTATGCTTGGGGATTTCAACGATATTTTGCATAATAGGGAAAAACTTGGAGGACCCAGAAGAGGTGATGCGTCATTTCGACCATTTAAAGACATGCTTCACAGTTGCAATATGAATGAATTACCAAGTAAAGGTAATAGTTTCACATGGGGTGGAATGAGGTACCATTCTTGGATTCAATGCAAATTGGATAGGTGTTTTGGAAATAAGGAATGGTTCAAGAAATTTCCAGTGTCTAATCAAAGTTTTTTGGCAAAAAGAGGGTCGGATCACCGACCGGTTCTAGTTAGACATACCTCTTCAAAAGATTCGTACAAGGGTAGTTTTAAGTTTGATAAGAGACTTTTTAACAAACCTCTAGTGAAGGAATCAATTTGGCAAGCGTGGAACAATCAGCCGTACAGGAGGGGAATTTTGGTTTCTGAAAAACTTAGAAACTGTCGTAAGGCTCTAAGTAAATGGAAAAGGTCAAACAATTCCAATTCGCTGACATGGATTTCTCACCTTCAAGGGGAGTTAGAAGCAGAACAATCATCTGATTTCCCCAGAAGAGAGAATGTTATGAACCTGAAAAAGTCCTTTGTCAAGCTTACAAGGAAGAAGAAGTTTTTTGGAAACAGAAGTCGAGGAAAAATGGTTAAAAAGCGGGGATAAGAATACTACTTTTTTCCATGCCTCGGTTAAAGCTAATAGAGGGAGAAAGTTTCTGGAAAAGTTAAAAGATGTAAACGGGAACTGCCAAAGATCAGATGCCTCAAAAGGAGCAGTGGTTGAAGCTTACTTCACAGAGCTTTTTTCTTCTTCAAATCCAGATAATTTTCGTGACATGTTTCATGATTTTACATCAAGAGTTTCTGAGGAGATGAACGAGGTCCTAGTAGCAGCGGTTTCAAGAG
>OVAY01003356.1:344-11678 GCA_900406395.1 Kernera saxatilis
TTTAGGAAATTCGCAGTCGCCGTTGAACGGAAAAAGAAACCCCAGATACTAAAACACCAATTTGTGTAGCTTCGCAAAACCCCTTTTCTCCCATGAATCTTTGAAACCCTATGAACTCAGTGAGAAAGACGATAAAGATTTTGAATAATTACCCCAACCCCTGGCGTGTTACAGTAAATAAGCAACATCGTCAGTTACTATCACCACTCTCACCTTCTAACGCGTGCACAACCGCTCCGAAGTCTTCGTGGGTTTCTCTCTCCTAGGCGACAAGTGGGAAGGGCAAATCCGTCCAAATTATACATTACACATCGTGTACTCTGACCACGACTTCAATATGGTTACGTGATATATTGTAGGCGGGAATATGGCTACTTTTGCCAATTTCCCATTATACATTATGTTTCAATCATCTGGCCCTACCCTTTTGAGCAACAATGGCAACAACCTTCTTTGACTTTCAAAATTGCTTCATCTTCATCCTCTTATCCCTATTCTCACTACTCTATCTTTTTGTGTTCATCTTCAAGAAACGGAATGACTCACCACCTGGCTTTGATTTGCCTCCGAGCCCTCCTTCTTTTCCGATCATCGGTCATCTTCACCATCTCCTCTCTCTTCTACCCCACAAGTCCTTTCAGAAACTCTCTTCCAAGTACGGACCTATCCTCAGTCTCCGCGTCTTCAACATCCCCATAGTCCTCGTCTCCTCTGCCTCAACGTCCTACCAACTCTTCAGGGCGTATGACTTGAACGTCTCGTCTCGAGGCCATCCTCCAGTCGACGAGTCTATCTTTTTCGGAGCTTCCAGCTTTGCCTTCGCTCCTTATGGAGATTACTGGAAGTTCATGAAGAAGCTAATTGTCACGAAACTGCTCGGACTTCAGGCACTCGAGCGGTCACGCCGCATCCGTGCGGATGAACTAGAACGGTTTCACGCAAATCTGCTCGATAAGGTGATGAAGAACGAGACTGTTGAGATCGCCAAGGAAGCAATGAAGCTGACTAACAAATAGCATCTGCAAGATGATCATGGGGAGGAGTTGTTCAGAGGAGAACAGTGAAGCTGAGGTAGTCAGGGTATTGGTCTTGGAGGCATTTGCCTCAATATTGAAATTTTTCTTTGCACAAATGTTGCGTAAGCCGCTTGAGTTGTTTGGAATCTCACTGTTCAAAAAGGAGATAATGGGTGTCTCATGCAGATTCGACAATCTTCTTGAAAGGATTCTTGCAGAGCACGAAGAGAAACCAGACTATCATCAGAATACAGACATGACTGATGTCTTGTTGGCAGCTTATCGAGACGAAAACGCAGAGTACAAGATCACTAGGAACCATATCAAGTCGTTGTTCGTGGTAAATTTTCCTTTCTCTTTGTGGATCTATTTGGGAATCTAAATGAACGACATTAGTTTTTCTAAGTCTTTTTGACTACAGGAGCTTATCCTTGGAGGCACTGACACCTCGGTGCGAGGAATAGAGTCAACAATGGCTGAGCTCATTAACAACCCTATCATTCTTGAGAGATTGAGAGCAGAAATCGATTCGGTGGTAGGGAAAACAAGGTTGATTCAAGAAACTGATCTACCAAATCTTCCCTATTTGCAAGCGGTGGTTAAGGAAGGGCTAAGACTGCACCCGCCAGGACCTCTCTTGATGAGGAAAGTTCTTGAAGGATGTCATATTGGAGGCTTTTACATACCTAAGAACACAACACTTCTTGTTAATGGTTATGATGTGATGAGAGATCCTGACACCTAGGAAGATCCTGAGGAGTTTAAGCCAGAGAGGTTTCTAGCTTCTTCAAAATCAACGCAAGGAGAAGAAAGAGAGGAAGCACTTAAGTACCTTCCTTTTGGGAGCGGTAGGAGAGGCTGTCCTGCATCAAACCTAGGCTATCTCTTTGCAGGAACCGCAGTTGGAGTCATGGTTCAGTGCTTTGATTGGAGAATCAAAGGTGGTAAGGCTAACATGGAGGAGGCTATTTCAGGACTGGTCTTGACCATGGCTCATCCCCTGAAGTGCACTCCTATTGCTCGAACCCAATCTTTAACCTCGAATCTGCAAGATGCCACTTAACTCACAAACAAGAGACTAATCCTTAAAGTGATTAAATGAGCCTGCTTTGCATTCTGTATTTACAGGTTGATTGTATGAAACTGTCAAAAATAATGGTAGACGATAATACTCTGTTTCCATCTTCCTTCACTTTGAACAACAATGGAAGGAAACTTTTAAATTCTGTAAAAAAATTGTTTCAAATTTTGCAGAGGGAAAAAGAGTGGCAATTAGAGTATTTTCCGTCCTAAACCATAAAACCGTATTTTCGCCAAAATCGTAAACCATATTTTCTGCCAAAACAGTAAAATTATTTTCCCGCCAAAAAATCGCGTTTTTCTGTCAAAACCATAGAACCATATTTTCCCGCCAAAACCACAAAATCTTATTTTCCGCCAAAATCATAAAATCGCTTATTCTGCCAAAACTGTACAACTTTAATTTTCCGCTAAAACCGCAATACCGTATTTTTCAACTAAAACTGCTAAACAATTTTTTTCTTAAAATCTTCATTAACCGCCAATATTGCCAAAGTGTTATTTAATTTGATAATTATTTTATTATAAATATAATATATCTTATTATAAATATAATATATCTTATTATATAAAGTTGAACGCGCTTAACGTGAACGTGTCGTAACGTGAACGTGACACGTGTGCAAATTTTTAAATTATCAGATCGCGATATGTGTCACAGTTAATTTAGATTGTGACATATGCGAATATAATAAAATAGTAAAACTACAAAATATAAAATAAAAAAATATAGTATTAACATAATTGGTAAAAGAAATAAGTAAAATAGTATAATATCAACATAATTGGTAAAAGAAATAGTAAAATATGCGAATATAATAAAATAATAAAACTACAAAATATAAAATAAAAAAATATAGTATTAACATAATTGGTAAAAGAAATAAGTAAAATAGTATAATATCAACATAATTGGTAAAAGAAATAGTAAAATATGCGAATATAATAAAATAATAAAACTACAAAATATAAAATAAAAAAATATAGTATTAACATAATTGGTAAAAGAAATAAGTAAAATAGTATAATATCAACATAATTGGTAAAAGAAATAGTAAAATATGCGAATATAATAAAATAATAAAACTACAAAATATAAAATAAAAAAATATAGTATTAACATAATTGGTAAAAGAAATAAGTAAAATAGTATAATATCAACATAATTGGTAAAAGAAATAGTAAAATATAAAAAAAATAAAGAATGAAATAATAGGAAAGTAGTGGAGAAAAAAAGAACAATAAAAAAAAAAAAAAAAATCTATTTAATATGTTATTTATGTAAAAAATAAAAGGATTAAATTTGGTTGCTAGATACAAAAACAAGCAGCCCAAAGATGCTGCGTCTAAACACAAGAAAACAACAATGAATCACAAAAATCATAAATCATACTACAAGAACAATAATGAAGCACAAAAATCATAAATCATACCACAAGAACAAAGCAAATAGGTAGAATTGCAAAACATCGAGACGTTGAGTGCTTGCACGACGATCCTATACGTCCCCTCGCATTACTAAGATCCCCGCAAGCTCAAGCTGTTAGACCTGCAAAGCAAAAAAAAAAAAAAAAAAAAAAAAANAAAAAAAAAAAAAAAAAAAAAAAACACACACTAAATTGCATTGATCCATATATGCTTTTCTAGCACATCCATAGACCACATAGAACAAGGCCTTGTCCTTTCATTATGAACAAACACCACGATTTTAACAGGGAATAGCATAAGCAGCCAAACACAGAAATCAACAAGACTAGATAATTCTCCCATTCACAGATCCGACAAAACCATAAACGTAAGAAACAGATCTATGTAATAAATTAACTATATATTACCTGACAGAATGACTTCACTGTTACGTTAGGTTTGCATATTATTTCAGGCTTCTTCAAATTCAGGTATCTTTTGCGACAAATTGTTTTTTTTTATACCTCTTGAGTTCTTTTGAGATTCTGAAGGTAAGTCACTAACCGTTCAGCACGGTTTCTCTGTACATTCTTACTACTTCTTTTGTGAATGCGGCTGCGCCGGTTGCTTCTTCCCCAGTTTAGACTCTCCCTAAGGATTCTTCTTTGCTTTCTATTTCAGAAAATTGGGATATTGTGGCTTGAATCTGTTTGAAACAAGTCATGTTCCAAAGTGCTTAGTTATAGAAACTTTTAGCAAAGGCTTAACGTCAAATTTACAACAACTTTAGCCACGACTTCTAGTTGTCGCCAAAACTTTTGTAAGCCATTTTGAAAACGTGTTCCACCAACTACCATAATCGTCGCTAAATCCGATGCTAATTAACGTCTAATGGTTTCAACACTAGAGTTTTTTTTTTGGCAACGATTCAGTGACGATTTTTGTTACTATTAATTATTTGTCGCAAAAATGTAGCAACTATTCATCAATTCTGTGATGAATAATTTTGTCGCTTATGTGGGTCGATTTTTAACTTTGATTATTGTTCATGAAGCTATGTCCTCGTTACTCGTTAGTTCCACACTTTTTTGCAACGGAAACAAAACAACACTTAATTAATGTGAGAACAAAAGACTAATCTAACCGCCTAATAGCAACAAAGACTTCAAAATAAGACTCGTAAAACATATAAGAAAATCAAGCGTTTAGGTCTTTTCAGACTCTTTGTCACTGCATATTTTCTGGGCGTTTACAAGTATCTCAATCGCGCCGCCAAACCGTAGAAGGATCAAACATGTCACATCCGGTGGAAGCAGGGAAACCATTCCCCTTAGGAAGTCCTTTAGCATGGATTTGAGTCTTCTCACTGTCCTTGAATACAGCAGCTTGTGTCTTGTGTTTACCAATAGTTTTCCTGCTAAAGACATTACTATTCAACCAAACATGTTCCAAATCTGCTTTAGGCGAAACACAACTTCAAAATCAGCCTAGGCTACCTTCCCCTTTCGGTTTACACACTTCTTTCCAAACAACCCTTTCCCCACTAGCTGATGCAAAGAGAGTTTACTTTCTTTGAGGAATTCTCTTGGCAGTTTGAATACTTGTGACCAAAAGTTCACCATTCCGTAGACAACCGAGGAGGTAAGTCGAATTTTTCCTGCAAAAGAGAGAGATTTGACATTCCAAGCGTGTAGTTTCTTAGTGGTTTTTCCCAAGAAAGACTGAAGAGCTAACAGAGAGAGCTTCTCTGGGATTTTCTCTACGAAAGGAACTTGGGACCAGATTAGAGAAGTATCACCCCATTTGACATGGACTAATTAGGTGGTTTGGTTTAAGGAAGCAATTCCTAGATACTCTATCATCCTCTGGCTTTTGATACTTGCAAAGGCTCCCGACTAGAGAACCGTTTATCGTCGTGGGGAATGCAAGTTCCAAAAGCATGTGTACTCTGCTCATCTCTATGAGAGAAGCAGAAAGAGGAGGCTGTGCAACTATGAGTCGAGTTCTCGCTCTTTGTAGCTGAAACAATAATGTTCCTATTTTCTGATGTCATACGATCTACGTTACTCTTCTGTTTTTAGGCTATTGAAAGCAGGGAAAGAAGATTGTAACTGTCCCGTGGTAGGAAGGGTGTTTCTTGTTATTGAAGCCGTCTGGCTTTGAACAATACAATCAAGAACTGAAGAAGATAGAGGAGAAGTTGACGTCTATCAAGGATGTTTTAGAGGTGAATGGGGTTTGCGAGAGAAGCGATAAAGTCTTAACATTCTTCACTTGTGGACTTTTTTATTGCCATTGCATGCATATTTCCAGGATTAGTTGTCCAGAATTTGACTGTATTTTCTAGGCTGTAATATATATTCACTAATTTGGCACATTTACAATGAGAGACTTATTATATAGTCTTAACGAATATCCAATGATTGGATGGCGAGTTTGGCTGCTATTGAAGAAATGTTCTCCTTGATGAGCCCCATTGAGAGATCTAACCTTTCTATTGTATCTTTCATATCCATTGCCTTTAACTTCTCTTGTTGTAATCTTGATAGTTCCGATTGCGTCGATCCTACAAACAAGAAAACCCGAAAAAAAAACAGAGATGAGTTGCTATGAACAATGCAACATACATGCAATGTCAAACTGATTTGGGAACTTTCAGGCTTTACTATGATGTGTCCTTTGTGAAAACACAAAGAGAGGAAAGATGTTGAATTTACCGGAAACGGGTTGAAATGCAGCGAATGATAGACGCTCTTGGAGTGAAGGAAAGAAAGACTCGTCACATTCTACCGGTGGCTCATCCTCAGCCCAGCTTAGAGAGTTCAAGAGACGAGTTTGTAGCGGCGAGTCTTTTGGAGCCTATTTGCAAAAGAATGTATAATCCAACACTTCAAACTTTTGAGACCACTCAAGTAAAACAGAGAGAGATTTAAGTAGGTTTTGTACCTTAAGTTTGATCTCCAAGCTGTTGAGATTCTTAATAGAATCCTTTAGCAGAGAGATTTTTGAAGTTGTTTCATTGTTGCTCTCGTAACTGACACGATCTTGTATTGGTCTGACCTCTCCCGACAAATAAGGATCTGCCTGAGAAAATAATCATATAGTTAAAAAAAAACAACTTTTGGATAAAAGTTTGTTCCATATGAAGAAATCAACTTGTAAATAATTACGTCAAAAGGAAAGGAAAAGACTTGATCATCGATAAGAACCTAAACAACCGCAACACGCGAAAGCAGGAAACATCAAATTTGTTTTAATAACATAAGGCAGAAGATGAATCGATTCATTTCTCGCGCCACCACGTCCCATAGCTTGCATAAAGCTAAGCTTGAAACAACATTTTCGGTTAAAGCTAAGGCAGTACTGAAACAGAGTAGCTCGACGGTCTAGTTCTAGCCCACAAGCCAAACTATCACTTTTTACTAGTTACCTAAACTTTGTGTGTTTAACCAAAAGATTACATTATAATTTCGCATTCTTACCCCTAACACCAAGCCCTCATAGCTTGCATAAAGCTAGGCTAGAATAACATTTTCGGTTAAAGCTAACGCAGTACTGAAACAGAGTAGCTCGACAAGCCAACTTATAACCTTTCAGTAGTTACCTAAACTTTGTGTGTTTAACCAAACGATTACATTATAATTTCGCATTTCTTACCCCTAAAAACCGTGAAATCTTCACGCGGCCAGCGCCTCTTATGGAGACAAGCGCTCCAATGTCTAATCTCTCAACCTGCAATATATACAGGTTTTTAGCTCGAACCCATCAACAACAACAACAACACATACAAAAAGATCAAATCGTTCTTGAGAGAAAATGCTTACGTTTTCAATAACTACCAAGCAGCCATATCTAGCAGCAAAAGATGCTTCTGTTGCTTTCTCACTAATCGAAATAGGATCCAGAATGAAATGAACAAACATACTCTTCTTTCTTTTCATCGACTGTCAAAAACCCAAGTAACAAGATGTAATTTCAAAGAAACACACACAAAAAAAGATGATTAATATTGGAATTGTATAGATTATTAATTGTATATACCTCTTCAAGTAAAGCCAAGTACCTTGCCTCATACAAATGCAATGTTTTACTCTCCGTTGGCACAAGAACCTGTATCATGATTCATGAACATTCGCATGAATTTTTCAAATTAAAATTTGCTGAGAAATTAGGGTTTATGGGTGCTAAAACCTCGCTCATGCTAAAGGGAAGAAGCGGAAGATCGAGTGATCTAGCGACGATTTGCGAACGGCGTCGTTTCACTGCGCGGGCATTGCTTCTACCTCCGGGAATTGAAGCCGCCGGGATTCGAACCCGGCCGCGAATTTCGGTAGGGAACAGAGAGGATGAAGAGAGAATTGAGGAGATTAAGGTGGAAGTCATCGGAAAAAGTGAATCGCAGTAATCTCAGAGACTTCCGTTTCTCCGCAAAGCTCAGAGCCGTAAGATACACATGGTGGAAGAAGAAAGATAGGGGGGCCCACTTAAACCATAACTTTTGTTTAGTTGGAATTTTTCTGGTTTAGAATCAAAAATACATCCGGTTTAGTCGAAACTCCAAATATAACCAATAAGATTCCATGCAAGTGCAACCAATTAAATTAGGATCAAAAGTTCAAAATTGTGGTTAGGACTTTAATAAATCTATCTGATAATATAATGAGTTGTATTAGTGTTGTTTATGTGCCGTTATCTAAATTTAAATTTGTATAATGTATGTTGTTATACCAAAAAAAGTTGTTTTAAAGAAAATGTGTTTAAACAGTGGTTGAATTGTGAACAATATCACTGCCGTCAGCATCACATCTAATTGAAAAAACTACTCGTGCAAGTTCGGTTTTTCGGGTCGGTTCGGTTTGAGTTTTTTGGTTTTTTGGGTTATAATGGTTTTTCAAATTTTGACGAATATAACCCAATTCTATTTTTTTTTTTTTTGGATAAAACTCAAATCCAATTATATTGAGTTACATGTTTTTGTCATGTGCTAAAATATTTACTATACCATATAAATATGTAAACTTACATCTAAATTTATACTTTACATGGTATAAGCCATGTTATACAATATATATAAAATAATAAGTTATATAGAATAAAAAGCGGATACCTAGTTAAACAACGAGCTGATTATTTTTGTACCATATGAAATTACTTTTTACAACACAACACACATGTAAAAATTTTAAAGTTCACAATCATAATATATATCCTTTCAATTCATATCGAAACTGTACAATATAAAACGTTAGGCTCTCTTGTGCTCTAGTTTCTCTCCACACACTTAATTAATTAGTATACATACCTACATATATTCTTTCATGGATACGCCACACCACATTCTCTATAACCTAAACTTGTTAATATATAGGAAAACTTGATATAGTCAACAAATTAAGACTAGCTAGACCATCTCTGGCCTAAGGCGGTCAAATGATCCTTCTCCAATCTCTTTGTCCTTGCCTTTTGATGTCTGAAGAGAGGAAGTTTGAAAAGAGAAAGAGAAAGAGAGAGAAATGGTCCGTCGACTATGTCGGCATCCATAAGGAAAACCTCTCCTCTCGCTCCCGACGCTACCGCTCCTATATCCTTGCCTTGAACTCCTAGCTTGTGGTAACGTCCTGTGGCTCAATTGCCTCCTTAGCTCTTCTGGTAACTGCAATGTGAATCTGTCTAAATTCTCTCCTAGTGGGAGTACTAGAGAATGTCCAGTCGAATGAGATCTTGGGAACAATATTTCCGTTATTCGCCAGTTTGATGACCCTGTAGACCTCGACCGAGGCGGTCTGGTCGCTCCGTTGTCATTGCTCGATGTTAATCCATCTAACAAACGTCTGTCTGGAGATTCCAATACACTTCTTCTCGGGATTCCCGTTTCAATATCCATATCTTGATTGGTATGTGGGAGTATAAATGGGTATGGAAAGCTTCTTTGATCGCTTCCCGGTTTGGGAGCGAGATTGGCGCGGCAAACAGGACAGGTAGAGCGAGAAGAGAGCCAGACATCGATGCAATCAGCATGGAATGCATGGCTACAAGGAGGCATCAAACGCAGCGTTTCCTCATCCTCAAACTCGTTCAAGCAGATGGCACATTCCACGCCGCCTTTGCCTATCTTTAGACCTTTCACTTGTGAGTAAAGAAAAGAAGGAAACGACTTAATGACATCTTGTTCAAGTCGGCGGCTTGTCCTCCTCGTCCACGCTACTCCTCCTCCTTGACCTTCGGTATCAGAGCTTGTTCCAGGAGGAGATGTGCTTGTGTATTTATAGCAAACGAAGCAAGCGAGCATGCTGAATAAGAGCGTGAACATAAGCATCCCAATGATTACCGCGGGTACTTTGTTTGGTCTTCTTAGTTGGGGACCATACGGACCGGTGGCTCTAGGCTGCGGTTGGGCCGTGGCTTGGAGAACAAGCAACAACAATAGGTAGACAACATGATGACGTGGTAGGATCAGACTCTTTTGGATTGTCATGATGTGAAAAGAGCTTTCTCTCTGGCTATGTTATTACTATGGAAAATCTATTGAAGTCCATGTTCGAAGGTCAGGGAAGAAGTCATTGTGCTACTAAAAAAAAATATTTATTTGGGTGAAGTGCTTGTCACGTTTGATCATGACGGAGAGTATTAAATGTTTTCTAGGTTTGAATATTCATTTCATTTTGTTGGGTCGTAATGATTGGTTCGGCTTTGTTCATCTGACGTTTTGACTTTGAAGAAGTCATATTTTTTTACTAGAACAAGTACAACTTTTTGGTTAAGCAACTTGACTTTTTTTCACACAAAAGCTTCCTTTTTGAACCTAATTGGATGGTTAATTAAATTGAAAACGAGAGGTTCAAGCATCAGAAAATAGTGTAGAAAGACTTCTGTTTTGTTATGATTCTTCTACAGCTTCTGGAGTTGCTTTGGGTAATTGAGATTTTTGGTTAAGAAAGCTTTGCCAACCTAAAGTCGATCGTTATTATATTCCCGCTTTGCATGTGGATTTAAATTTAATATTCAATTAAGTTTTTTTTTTTAATTGGGATTTATAGACAATCTAAATAATTAAATTTTTGGGTTAATTAGTGAAATAATAGGTTGGAGGAGATAAATTAAAATAATATATATAGCATGTTGAGTTGGCAAATTTTGTGAATAACATAAAGAAAATATAATTGGACTGCTTTTACACCTTTATGTTTTACCTTTCTATTTTACTTTTATATTTAATGCAACAATTTGTTTTATAGTAGAGAGAAGATGTCAGCTTGAAAGATACTTGAAGTTGATGTGCAGTGAAAACTATTATTATTATTATTTCTTTTCTTTTCCACATTTTGGGTTTTAACAAAACAATAAACAATAGTTATCTATTTATCAAAATAGTCTGATTAATACTGTTGAAACTTGAAATTAATAAACTATATTGTCAACTAGATAACAAATTATTTATTATGGAAATGAATAGTAAACTATATCACGAATTATATTCTACAAAAAAATAAACAGTAAACTATATCTTAATATAATTAACTATTTGTTTGACATAATGAATTATAAGTTTAACACATAAGTTTCGCACACCAAAAATGCGTAAGAATATAAAGCACATATATAACTATAACTATAAGAGAAATTGCAATAAGTAACCACCGAAGAATGAAAAATTAAGTGCTACTTTTTCAACAGTATTTTGTCAAAGTCAATTACCTTTTACTCATTTTTATTTTTATGTTTCTATCTCTTTCTTTGCCGTGTAAAACATTCCAACGAAGTAAAATGAAAAGAAAAAAACAGAACGAGAAAGAGAAAGAAGAAAATAGAAGATGGTGATGGTGTTGATAGG
>OVAY01003357.1:0-11675 GCA_900406395.1 Kernera saxatilis
TAATAAATCATGTGACAATCTGTTGTACGTTTCGGTATATTGACGATCTATATATGAGACCATCAATAAACAAGTCTCGATGATGAAATAATGAAAAACTTCATTATATTAAAGCATGGGATCATAGAGTACTTAGCTCGATGGAAGAGATCAATGAATGGAAATGGAGACGGCGTTGGACAGATGAGAGATCTTAAATATAGACAGCAGAGAGATCCACGAAGGTATCGACTAGGGATTTCGATGGAGGTGTTAATGGTGGTATCTTGCTCAGCAGGCTAGGTTTTCGTAATGATAACATGTTTTAAATAAAAGTGATAGAAGAAATTCTAGATATCTTATTCTTTAGGAGATAAGAGATATATAGGAGTTGAAAAAACAGTGAAAGAGCAAAATGGTATAACAAAGTAAATTATTTATTTCACTAAAGAGAAAGTATTTATTAAAACAGTCAAAGAAATCACAAAATAATGTTTCAAGATAGAAACCTACTAATAAAGGTTTAAAAGGTAATAAACGTAGAGATAGATTATCCAAACCCATGATTTCTTTTAAGAACAATTCGTATGTGTTTCATATTTATGAGCCATATTTGATTTCTGATAAATTGCATGTGCCTCCATTATTCTTGTTGTGTCCGTCCATGTATGTAAAAATAAATGGTATTATACGTTACAACCATTGTATATCTTTTTGCTTTTTAGGAGTCAATATATAAGAATTGTCTAATAAGATCTAGATGTAACAATAATTTATATGCACCCTAAGATCGTTAAACATCTATATTAATCATATATAAAAGAATTATAAGGATGGTATAATAAATACCTCCGTTCATCCTATTAGAGAGGTTTTCCTGAAGGGTTTCCTAAATGGAAGACAAAAGCCAGATCTCGAGATAAGAGTTTAGGTTTCTCTCATTTGGTTATAAAATGCTCTTTAGGTGTTGCGTTTTGAGTTGCTATTATGATGGAGTAAATTCATATACTTACAAGAGGAGAAATGACCTAACTTTTCATTAGAGTTTTCTTAGGATAATCTCAACCGTCCATCAAAATTGACATTTGTAAGGAATTATTTTTTTTTTCAATTTAATTGGTCACTAATTATATGAAATAATATATTTTAATAGAAAAAAATATAACTATTAGACCACATTATAAGAAAGAAAAAAAAACATTATTTGATGGTTTACTATATATGTCAATCAAAGATAATATTTAGTTATATATGGGTTTCATGTGATTTAAAAGTAAAAGTAAATGATAAAAAGAAACAAGAAGAATAGCTCAACTATGAGTATGAGTATTCTCGGTAATACCAAAGACATGTGACATAACTCAAGCAGTGTCAGCTGCTGAAACTTGCTTCTTCTTGCTGTACAAAATCATGTAGTCAAGTCTACTGATTATCACCATTCCAGCTAATGTTGGTCTCACCGGACATATTCCTACCAAATTTTTGATAGAATTATGAAAATTGCAATAATTTCATCGGAATTGCAGAATCTCATTTTGGTGTCAAAATTACGGAATCGTATTTTAGTCGCAAAAATTCAATTTAACATCAAAAATAGAAGATTCACTTTTCGGTGTCAAAAAATCATTTTAACACCAAAATAACAGATTCACTTTTTGAAACATATGTTATAGGCCAATGTTTCAGTTTAGTTAAGGTGGATACATAAGATGCAACATTTAAATACAAAAATGAACAAAAGAAGATGCCCGTAATAATATCATAATTAGAAAATGACGTTATAGAGTTTGTAAAGAGAATAATTGTATTCTTTGAATTATAAAGAAGAGATTACAAACATATATACACACGTTAAAGAGATTACTAGGGTTGATAGATAGATATATATATATATATATATATATATATATATGTATATATATATGTGTATGTTTGTTAGTTACAACTTGTAGAAAATGAATTTTTACATATCCCTAGTTATATATTTTATCACCCCCGTAAGATGAGCGACATGTAAATGAGAGAGTCCAATTTTGTCAACTGACCGTTGATGAGAGAACGAATGGCGGACTTGGTGAGTGCATTAGCGAGTTGGTCTTTTGATGAGACATGGGAGACACGAAATAAGCCGGATTGTATGAGACGAAACAACTCATCGAAGTTCTTATACCATATAGAATTGGTAAAAGGATAATTGTATTCTTTTGTGAACAAAAAAAAAAAAAAAAAAAAAATTTTTTTTTTTAAATTTTTTTTTTTTTTTTTTTTTTTTTTTNAGAGAAATTACAAACGTATATTGATTTACATACACGTAAGAGAGACAACTAGGTTTTAGAGATATGTTAATTAGAAAATAAATATTCAATTATTTGATTTCTTACATCTCATAATTATAGTTGGGCAAAATCGGCTACATCTAAATATTTTTTAGGAAAATTAGCACAAATAACTATAGAAAACCAAGAAACTTACAATCTAACCATTATTTGTAAATGCTATTTGAACAAGACCCAATAATTTTTTTGATTACTTTACTTTTATTATTTACTAGATGAACATCCACGCATATCTACGCATGGGTATGCGTGGGTTTATATTATGTTGTTGGTTTTTCTTGTTAACTTTTTTTAGCTCTTTTTCTATTTTGGGTTCCATTTCTTTAATTTTGGGTCTTGTTCAAATACCATTTAAACAATATCCCATCAAATTCTTAATTTAAAAGAAAAAAACATGATGTTGCTCATGTTCAGGTAAATGACAAAATAAAGCGAGAAATTTAGTAATCATGTTTCTAATAACCACATTAGACAATATCAATATGTTATCATCTCGAACATAAAGAGCATAAACTGCCCCTCCTTTGTTTTGTCTCAGATCACACTTTATTGTGCTATGTTTTCAAATTTTCTCAAAAAAATTTATCAAAGATATTATTTTTGTGATAATTTAAGAATAATGTTCTAAAACTTAATCTATTGAAATTCATTTTTCAAATTCACTTGAATTTTAAATCAAACTTACATGTCCCTTGGTTTATTTTATTAAATGAGATGAACAAATGAAATATATCTTTTTCAATCACATTTTTTATAGGATAAAAGACATATATCAGATTTTGGAAATATTAATTATGTTATCCTCAGTAGCCAAATTTTTACCGGAGATGGACCTAAAATAGCGGTACTAAATATGTGTATAATATTAAAAGATGCAGAAAATTTCATAAGTTACAACATGTCTACAAAACTAAACGGTCACTTGAAGAAAATTACCGTTAATGAGTTTAAGTTTATTCTCTAAATAACAAATAAAAAAGCTGATGTGTCATGGAGAAAAGTGATGATGTGTCAATCTCTTGTGAGACACAACCAACTTCTAAAATTTAATCTATTGAAATTCATTTTTAAAATTTACTTGAATGTGACCAAACTTACAAGTGAAATATATATTTTTAAGGATATTTTTTTATAGGATAAAAAACAGGCCGATAGTATCTTTGAAAATGAAACCAAAATCTGTTTTCGATAAAAAACTAAAAAAAAAAAGAGATGAAAAAAAAATGTGTTCATAAATTCTATATTCTTTTAGTAAAATCTTCACTCTCAAAGTGCATCTTAAATCTCAAACCAACATTGAAGTTATTATTCAGAGCATCTACAAATATTTGTGCTATGTTTTCAAATTTTCTCAAAAAAAATTATCAAAGACATTCATTTTTATGATAATTTAAGAATAATGTTCTCAGATCAGACTTTCTCCTTAGGAGTTGAAAAAAAATAGTCGAAGAGCAAAATGGTATAACAAAGTAAAATATTTATTTCACTAAAGAGAAAGTATTTATTAAAACAGTCAAAGAAATCAACAAAATAATATTTCAAGATAGAAACCTATTAATAAAGGTTAAAAAAAGTAATAAACGTGGAGATAAATTATCCAAACTCATGATTTCTTTTGAGAACAATTCGTATGTGTTTCATATTTATGAGCCAGATTTGATTTCTGATAAATTGGATGTGCCCCCATTATTCTTGGTGTGGGATCCGTCCATGTATGTACAAATATATGGTATTATATGTTACAACCACTGTATATCTTTTTGCCTTTTAGAAGTCAATATATAAGAATTGTCTAGTAAGATCTAGATGTAATAATAATTTATATAGACCCTAAGATCGTTAAACATCTATATTAATCATATATAAAAGAACTATAATGAGGGTTAATTGAATACCTTTGTTCATCGTATTAGAGAGGTCTTCTTGAAGGGTTTTCTGAAAGGAAGACAAAAGCCTGATTTCGAGATAGGAGTTTACGTTTCTCTCTTTTTGCCGATAAAAATTTGCGAGGGATTGGCGACGAGTCCTTGTAAACCCCTCGCAAATTTGCAATGGATTTGCGAGGATTCTTCGCAAAAAGCATATTCATTTTCAAATAGTTTAATCATATTTCATTTTCCGATACATAGGTGTGTTCACTATGGTCTTTAGTGACTTTGCCGTCATCGGTTTTCTCAAACTCTTTTGATTCTACAACTTCAACCGAATCATCCACGATGTCTTCTACTTCTCTTTTATGTGGATCAATATATATGATATCATCTTTTCATTCGATTGGGCTGGACACTTTTTTGCTTATTTCATGTTGCATAGCCACATCATCTACTTACCCGACTATATGGCCCTTAGAATTAACTTTTATCATAGATAACCCCACATCATTTGCTTAATCCGAGGATAAGGAATGAAATAAACTTGTTTTGCTTGCAAGGCCAAGATAAAAGGTTTGAACTTGGAAAAGTGTGTTTGCATTGACATCGATCACCCTTAAGTTATTTGTGGGAACCCCTCAATCAACCGTTGGATCATACCAATCTATTTCAATAATGCATTTCAAACCGATGATTCCTGGAAATGTAACTTCTATTATTTCTTGCAAGACGCCATAGAAGTCGTTTGCTAGTAACTTTGCTCCTCGCAAAACAGTCACAATTTTACGAGAGATTTGCGACCAGCTTTAACCCTGTCACAAGTTCCTCGCTAATTTGCTACTGACGTTGCTCCTCGCAAAGAAGTCGCAATATGCGAGAGATTTGCGACCATTTTTTAACCCTGACGCAAGTGCCTCGCAAATCAGTCGCAAATTTGCGACTGCTTTGCGCGGAAGATGGTCGTCGCATAATTGCGATCAGTTTGCGACCATCTCCTTTTGCGTAGCAATACCCTCGCAAATCTGACGCAAATTTGCAACAGGATTTGTCCTTCGCAAATCACATGTTTTCTTGTAGTTACCGGCTCTGGCTTCGACTTCTTAGGATGCACCGTCGATGGTTTCAGCGACCACATGACCTTTGTGTTGATCCCTCCGTTCGCGTCGGCGAAATCTTAATCTCTGAGATCACCAGAACAATAACAAAACTCAGCACAAATCCTCTCCAAAACTTCATCAAAATTTCTCTCATTGTGACCATGAATATGCTAGAGATTAGATTGGTTGGTTAATCATTGGATTGCATAAAGGCCTCCTATAGGGAACGGTTTATGATTGAGCACATCCAGCACCGTCGCAGCCTCTGTGGCGGTTAGCGAGATCTTTGGCCAGAATTTGATTGCTTAAACTTTGACTTATAATTTTGATTATTGGATAACATGGTTTAACATTGTTACTTCTTTTTTTTAGAATACTATATATTTTGGTAACGATATATTTTGACTTATAATTCTTTTTTTTAGAATACTTCTTTTTTTTAGAATACTATATATTTTGGATAACATGATTGATTAAACTTTGACTTATAATTTTGGTAACATGGTAAACTAATCAATAACATATACAAAATGTAAACCAATAAAATATTTTTATTTTAAGCATATACATATATTAATATAAAATTTAACATTCAATAATATATTTAGCACGCTAAGTATAAAGTTAGAGGTACATCAACATGTTTATATGATACAATCAATATTTTAACATATAAATCATTATTTTTTACCAGTATAATCTCGTTTAAACCGAGATTTACAATATGGCATCTCTCTTCTCTGCAAATTGCTCATTGTTATCAATCTAACATGTCATATGCTTATCATTGTTATCAATCTATATACCAAACTAAAAATAAATTTAGATGTAAATCTATATGTTATAAGGTATAATAATAGTTAACACATTAGAAGAACATGTAACCCATTACTATAAGATCTCAAGAGTGAATGGGTAAAAAATTTATTGTATTGACAAGTAGTTTAACACTGGAAATATATGTTATGTATGTTGTTAACATAACAAATTTATAAAAAAAAGCGTTAACAAATTTATTACCAATTAAGCAGTCACTTATCCCAGAAAATACCACTCACCTGCAAACCCACAACCAGTCAAACTTCCATCTGAAGAGTCATCATCATTTGGTTCGACATCTTCAATTGGTAGTGCCTTGCTCTGAGATTCACAGGCTTCCATCATTGTAATATAGAGAACACCACTGCTGAAATCGTTTATATTTTTTATTTTTTCCTTATAAATTCTAGATGGTTGTACGGTTAAGCGAATGTTGGAAGCAGGCTATGTAGCTATCTGCTGTGAATAACAAACATGTTAGAAAGGCAAATAGTATAGTTAACTAATGCTAGAACTAAATAAGTTATTACAATTAGTGCTCTAACAATATTTTTATCGTTAGTAACCTATATATACATATGCATAAGTAAATCATGCATATATCTAACTAAATCTTACAGAAGCATTGCCATAAATGCTCATCGCCGAAACAAGAAATGTGTGGCTTACAATTAGCCAACTTGTCCCCTATGATACTACCAAACTCTACAATATCCTACCAAATATCACTAAGATCTTCGTTACAATCCAATTAGATATCGTTTAGATTTTAAGAGTTTATGAGGTGGCATGCATAACGAAGAGGGCAAAAATGTAAGTGTAGCAACCACCGAAACAGTGAAAAAAATTTATTGTTCTTGACTCGGTGTTGGTGGGACATATCCTGAAGAAACTTTAATGCATAAAGATCATATGAAAACTTAAAATTCGAGTGAAATATAATTTAATATGGCACAAAAATACCAATGGAGGAAGACATTCAGTGGCATGCCTTCTGAGAACATATAATCTGGATTATCACGGCACCGAAGCTTTGATGGTGGATTTATCTGTTCTCAGAAAACATGCAATTGAATGTCTTCCTCCACTAGTATTTGCGCTCATTTTTTCTACCGAATGAAATCATATTTCACTTGAATTTTGAGTTTCCTAATGATTTTTATGCATTTTTTTTTTTGAGGATATGTCCCAGCCAACACCGAGTCAATAATTAATCGCTAAAAATCTTTATGGTTATGAATGGAGATTCAAACATATTTTTAGATGTTATGAATCCTTTTCTTCATCAATCTATTTTTAAAAATAATAAAAATGATCTTTTATATTTGTGCTTAGCAATTACTATTCTTTTTGTATGCAAACAATCTCAAGCAAGTACACCCCAAATACATCTTTTCACAACTGGTTGAAAATTTTTACGATAGAAAAAAATTGGCCACTGGTTGAAATACTAAATCTAAAATTTGAAGCATAATTCAATAAAACGAACTTGTAGAATATGACACTAATTAAAGCATGATCGACAATAAAGCAATGAAGCATCAATGAACTATATCGTAATTATGCCATAAAATATATGAGCCGACCAGATCTATGTAAATTATAAGCATGAGTCATGTTTAATGTAGTAAAATTAAACGATCAGATTCCAAAAATACAAACAAGAGAAAATGAAGACAATCTATTATTTCACCAAACCATCAATTTATATACTACCAATGTATCATACCAAACTATTTATCATGTTTACAGAGATATGATGAAACAATACAATCCCAATGATAAAACTACAAGGTTTCAATAATAAAGCATGTGACGATCTATTATACGTTTCGGTATATTGACGATCTGTTATATGAGAACATCAATAAACAAGTCTCGATGGAAGAGATCAAGGAATGAAAATGGAGACGGCGTTGGACACATGAGAGATTTGAAACAGAGACAACAGAGAGATCCACGAAGGTATCGACTAGGGATTTCGATGGAGGTGTTGATGGTGGTATCTTGCTCAGCCGGGTAGGATTTCGTAATGATAACATGTTTTGAATAAAAGAGATAGAAGAAATTCTAGCTATCTTATTCTTTAGGAGATGCGAGATATATAGGAGTTGAAAAAAACACAAAGAACAAAATGGTATAACAAAGAAAAATATTTTTTTCACTAAAGAGAAAGTATTTATTAAAACAGTCAAAGAAATCAACAAAATAATGTTTCAAGATAGAAACCTATTAATAAAGGTTAAAAAGGTAATAAACATGAAGATAGATTATCCAAACCCATGATTTCTTTTAGAACAAATCGTATGTGTTTCATATTTATGAGCCATATTTTATTTCTGATAAATTGCATGTGCCTCCATTATTCTTGTTGTGATAGATCCGTCCATGTATGTAAAAATAAATGGTATTATACGTTACAACCATTGTATATACTTTTGCCTTTTAGGAGTCAATATATAAGAATTGTCTAATAAGATCTAGATGTAACAATAATTTATATGAACCCTAAGTTCGTTAAACATCTATATTAATCATATATAAAAGAATTATAAAGAGGGTTAATTGAATACCTCCGTTCATCGTATTAGAGAGGTCTTCCTGAAGGGTTTTCTGAAAGGAAGACAAAAGCATGATATCAAGATAGGAATTTAGGTTTCTCTCCTTTGCCTAGAAAATGTTCTTTAGGTGTTGCGTTTTGAGTTGCTTTTATGAAGGAGTAGGAGAAAGGACCTAATTTTTCATTAAGATTGTCTTAGGATAATCTCAACCGTCCATCAAAATAGAGATTGATTGGGAATTACATTTTTTATTTTCAATTTAATTGGTCACCAATTATAAGAAATAACATATTTTAATTAAAAAAAAAATATAACTATAAGACCACATTATAGTGAAGAAAAAAAATTACATTAGTTGATTTACTCTATATGTCAATCAAAGATAATATTTAGTTATATATGGTTTCTATGTGATTCAAAAGTAAAAGTAAATAACAAAAAGAAATAAGAAGAATAGCTCAACTATGAGGATGAGTATTCTCGGTAATACCAAAGACACGTGACATGACTCTAGCAGTGTCACCTACTGAAGTTTGCTTTTTCTTGCTGCACAAAATCATGTAGTTAAACCCACTGATTATCACCATTCCAACTTATGTTGCTCTCACCAGACATATCCCTACCAAATTTGTGTTAGAATTATAAAAATTGCAATATTTTCATCACCATTACAGAATATCATTTTGGTTTCAAAATTATGGAATCTTATTTTAGTCTATAATTGCAAAAATTCATATTAACATCAAAAATATAAGATTCACTTTTTGGTGTCAAAAATTCATTTTAACACCAAAATAACATATTCACTTTTTGAATCCATGTTCAATTCTTTACCGGATGTTTATCTCTAAAGTTAAAACAAGGATTAATTTATTTTGTTATAAAACATATGCTATAGGCCAATGAATAAAACATCGGATGAAACATTTAAATACACAAATAAACAAGAAAAGATGCATGTAATAATATCATAAGTAGAAAACAATGTTATAGAGTTGGTAAAGAGAATAATTGTATTCTTTCAATTATAAAAAAAGAGTTTACAAACATATATACACTCGTTAAAGAGATTACTAGGGTTTATATATATATATATATATATATATATATATGTGTGTGTGTGTGTGTATGTTAATTATAATTTGTAGAAAATGCATTTTTACATATCTCTAGTTATATATTCTACCACCCTTGCAAGGTGAGCGACGGATAAATTCTAATCTTGTCAAGTGACCGTTGAGGAGAGAACGAGTGACGGACTTGGTGAGTACATCAGCGAGTTAATCTTTTGAGGAGACACGAAGAAAGCCGGATTGTATGAGATGAAACAATTCATAGAAGTTCTCATACCATATAGAATTGGTAAAGCGAATAATTGATATACAAACGCTTAAGAGAGACTACTAGGGTTTAAAGATATGTTAATTACAACTTGTAGAAAAGGAATATACGATTATTAAATTTCCTACCGCTCATAATTATAGTTTGGCAAAATCAGCTATATGTAAATATTTTTTAGGAAAATTAGCACCAAAAACTATAAAAAACCAAGAAACTTACAATCTAATCATTATCTGTAGATACTATTTGAACATGACCCCACTAATTTTTTTTTTTTTTACTAGACGAACACCCACGCATGCGCGTGGGTATACGTGGGTTTATATTTTATTTTGTGTCGAGCATTTATACGTATCTATCTTATTTTTTATCCAATATTTATGTATTTTGGGAATTGAAAATTTGTTATATTATGTTAATATCTCTTCGACTTGAATATTATGTTGCCTAGATTTTACTTGTTATTTTTATCGAGTTCTTTTTCTATTATGGGTTTCATTTTTTTAAATTTGGGGATGATATGTCAATCTTTTATGAGACATAACTCAACTTTAATATAATGGATCAAACAAAAGTGAATTGAACAAATCTTAGCAAATCACCAACAATCCTTGAAATTTTTAATGAAAACTCCATGGAATCCTTTTAAACTCCATGGGCACTATCTAAGGTACTTTCGCCAGTGGGTCTTTTCCCACGTATGTTTGTACATTCTAATTTGGATTTTTTATTCTCGCGATTACCATCGGTTATCACAGATAATAGCTTCCCATGGATACTATGGTATATATGGAAAGGTAGAGATGATAAGGTTTTTAAGAATAAAGATTGGACCCCTGATGAAATCCTTAGACTCGTCGAGACTGAGGCCTCGACTTGGGAATTAGCTCAGGACAATGTTGAGAGTTTGGAATCTTTGGAATCCAATGCATCTACGGTTTCACAAGTTTTTTCAGGTTACCGTTGTTATCTCGATGGCTCGTGGAAAGAGACAAACATTTTCTCTGGTCAAGGATGGATATGCTTTTAAGACGACGGCCCTTGGTTTATTGATGTCTTAGTTGGGTTCTTGATCGTTCTCAGAATCTTGGGTCTTCGAGAGAATGGTGTCGTTGTGTGGAACTAGTGGCTTCTCGCGGGTAATCTTCTTGTTGAGAAGCTCTTTATTGAGCTCCTTGTGTTCCATAAGTGTGATTACTCTCTACCGACTGGTTGAACTCCTCTCTCAACCTCCTGGTTTTTGACCTTGTTCTTGGTGCTTGTCTCATGGCCGGTATGGTGATGGCATTGTCCTCGAATCCGGTTGAGCTAGCATTGATGTCCTCATCATGCATGTTAATTAATCGGGTTGGGCTATCATTAAGCACTCACCATAATTATCCTAAATATTAATTACTTTTTCTACCATAGATTACAATCTTAATTTTTTTTAATAAAATTCCAATTTTCGAAGTTCTTGGTAAAAAATCTAGAAAATAAGTGGGTTAAGAAAACAATCGATTTCGGACGAGCAAACCCGTCGGAAATAGCCTATTCCAACGTGTTTCCAACGGATTTCAATCTGTCGGATCCGTTTCGTCGGAAACTGACAACTTCCATAAGTCGTCCAGTCGTTGGATCCTGATGATCTTGGTCCATCCATGATCGAAAATAATTAGTATTACGAAATAC
>OVAY01003358.1:0-11673 GCA_900406395.1 Kernera saxatilis
TATAGAGGCTGGAGCCACGAGAGTGGAAAAGCTTTAAAGTTAAGTGAATTTTAGTTAAGAACGTGGCTTAATCACATCCCTATTGATAGACCTAAGACTAATAGTTTATTATTCTCTGCGATGAACATGAATGCCTAGCGTTTTCCTTACCTGTTTTCTAAAATCGTTTTTAGTCTTTTGCTTTCTAGTTTAGATTCGTGACACCTCTTTAATACTTTGACTTAGCTATTTATTAATCTCATATTCTCCTAGTGCAGCAATCTTACAGTCCCTTGGGTTCGATAACCCTTTGCAACAGTGGTCTTATGGATTAAAACTCTGAGCACATCAACAACTCATGGAAGGTTGTCGTGCCCCTATTGTCAAGATAACACTGATGCGTTTCAATTGAAGCATGGACGGAAGAAGAGTTGGTTTGATTGCCATAGAAGATTCTTACCAAGCGATCATCCGTATCGACGGGCGAATAAGTTGTTCAAAAATAAGAAAAAAGTGTTTGATNCAAATCAGTTGTTCAAAAATAAGAAAAAAGTGTTTGATACTCCACCTCCTGAGGTAGATGGCACTTGTTTACTAACACAATTACGTGATTTTGGTGCTGAAGGACACTGACTGCGGTGGTAATGGGCATTCTCTAGTTGATGGAGTGGCTGAGCATGATCCTTTGCAAGCAAGTGGATGTTCTGAGATGGCACCGGTTGAGCATTCCCTTGAAGTCAACCTTGTTGTAGACTTCACCCAATTCGGCGATTTTGACAATGTCCATTCGGAGTCAGAGGAATCAGTGGGCGAATTTGACGACGATTCATACTCAGTTCCTTCAGATTATTCTTCTAATTCAGAGTAGTTTTTTATCTTCAAAAATATTTTATGTACTCAATTATTTAATGTACTCGCTTATTTTCGCTGTTAAAGATAAATATCAGAGTAATGATAAAAATTAAGCCATTCGAGGTTCTTGGAAAAAATGAATGATTTTATGTGTTCTTGTTGATTACATATTTTTTTTTTTTGGGAAACAGATTTGATATTAAAAAATATCAAATATCTATTTTTAACAAAACAAAAGATCAAATATCCCGACGGATGTTTTAATTGACGGCTTCCAATCATTAAATAACGATCAAATTTAAATAAAAATACCCGTCGGAAATCCGTAGGAAATTTCCGACAGAAAATTTAAATAAAAAATATCCATCGGAAATCCGTAGGGAATTACCAATCTTTCTTTAGATTTAGGGTTTAGGGCTTCGTATATCGGTTATTAGCCATACGCGTGTTTTAGTAAACTTAACATGGATCTTATGCATAAAATAAAGTCAAATCTATACTTTTAAAAAATGTATCATTACAAACAAAACTCTTAGTGTTTATACAATGTATGTTATGTTAATGTGTTTGTGATAATGTTAAGTTTTAGACATAACACCGTTTATGATGTTTGTACTTGGATTTGAAGGTTCTTGTACCTCTAAAACCTTTTAAGTTGATCACACAATCCTTACGAGACATTCCGATTCAAAATTCGATGCCCTAGACCCTAAAACCGTGGGGAAGCCGTTGGTTTTCCGTCGGAAATTTCTGACGGAATACCGACGGAAACCAAATATTCTGGAAGGGTTGACTGACCAATTGGTAATTACCGACGGAATTTCGACGGACAGTAATTAAATCCCCGCCAAACTTAATGAATTTTTTTGAGAACGCTCGCAATTAAAAATTTCATTTATTTCGTTAAAATATCCGACGGATTCCCGACAGAATATCTGTGGGTAACACAAAATATATTAATTGGAATCGGTTCTTCTTCTTCCCCATTTTTCTGATTTCTTTCTCTCTCTACCCGAAAATTCTCTCCACCTCCTCTCTCTCTACGAAATAATTTTGATCACTCTCTTTTGCAAGCTTTCTCTCACCCAATCCTCCATAATCCTTCAAATCCATGTAATTTTTCAAGTTCTTTATTGTAATACAACAATTTTTTTATAGATTAGGTTGTTAGATTTAGGGATTTGAATTGTTATGTGTTAGAATAGGTGGTTAGATAGGTTTTGAATCTCAAATTCGGAATTATTTGAGATATAATTCGTTTTTGATTTAGGTTATTAAGGTTTTTCATGGATTATCTCAAATTTGTTTTTGGTGGATTATGTTCTACAATTTTAAAAATTATGCCATGTATTTTTAAAATTCGTTTTTTTGTTGAAACCGAAAATTATTCATGTTTTATGATTTTTTTATATTTTTTTTGGTATTTAAATGACTTTTGTATATTTATAGGAATCTTTTTGGTTTTTATATGAATTTTTATGAATTGTGTGTCAATTTTTAAAATTTGTAGAGATTGTTTTTTTTAGAGTTTTTATTTTTATTTTTTTACACATAATTTATTTTTTTAATATATACTAATCGGTTTCTTTTAGGGATTATGGTAATTATGAACAACGTATGAAGCGCTCTACTCAACCGGGTGGATCTTCGACTCAGACGCCATCTGCTACTCAAGTCTCTGAGTCGCAAACCTCCGCAACTCCCCTCCATATGACCATGGAGCAATTCATCTCTCAGCCGGGACGAGAGGCACATCAGAGACTCCATCCTCACCGAATGGAGGGTCATATATGGTATGAATTTATATCTCTCATTATTTATTGTCTTTTAGATTTTTACTAACATTTTTCTGTTTTGTTTTCCATGTTTGGAATTTCTACAAATGGCATTAGCAAAGCCATTTTGAAGATGATGTATGACCTTCTCAAACATCTGTATCCGACTTACAGCAAAATGCCGTTAAACGATCGGCAACTCTGGTTCAGGCAACTCGCGGTAATCAAATTTCTTATCCTATTTTTTATATATGTTTCAATTTTGTTGATTTTTAAATTTTTTTTTCTTTTTTTGTAGCAAGAGTTTAATTGGGATCCGAGTATCAATCTCACGGTCCAACATACGTTTGATTCCATGGCGGCAAAACAGTATTCCAAAATACTTAACGAGTGGAAGCAGAAGTGGGTGAAAGGAGAGAAACCGAAGGGGCTTGATGCCAATATTTGGGAGGGATTCCAAACGTATTGGGACGAGACTGAGACGAAACGAAATCTGCTACAAACTCGAAGTATCGGAGAAGTGAACGAGGCGGAAAAGGGATGGCTATACACAACGCGGGATCAACGAGCTTCCTAACCCGCGTCGACTAACTGGTAAGTGTTACTTTTGTTTTATTTTAAATATTAATTTACTTTTTAATATTTTTACATTTTTTTCTTCAGGAAGTTAGAGATGGGGTGCGGCCCGGTCACTTGAAATTGATGTAGGACACCCACACCACAAGAAAACGAAGCAAATTCAAGATCAGATCACACGTGAGGTCATTGAGGCATCACGGAGGAGGGCGGAGGAGGTTCTTGCTACACAAGCGAACGAGGGATCATCTTCTAATGAGGTTCATATTGAGTACATGAACCAAATTGTCATCGAGGTAATTTTTTGTTTTCTTATAATTTTTGTTTACTTTCTAAATTACTTTATATCTACTAACAATTGTTTATACTTGATATATAGGAAAGTCCTACGAGAAATGGTCGTTTCTTTGGTTTAGGAAACGTGCCCTGTTTCGGATCTACCTCTACTACATCTACGAGTTTCTCCCAAGATCCCGCACTCGTGGAAGCGCTTAAGGAAAAAACCGACCGGATCGAGGCCTTGGAGAAGGAGATGGCAGAACAAAGAAAGGAGAACGAACGAAGAGCGGAAGAGATGGCGAAGTTTATGGATGAGATGCGATCGAGATTCCCGTGATCAAACTAGTTTTTTTTTTAAATTCTCTGAATATTTTTAATTATTGTTTTCAAAATATTTTATCATTTTATGAATTTATATATTTTAATTTCAAACTAGTTTTTTTTTTTAATTTTTAAAAATAAATCGAAATTAAAAATAATTATTTTTTATTCAAAAATATTTAATTATTTAAATAAATAATTTAATTATCGTCCGTCGGGTTTCCGTCGGTAAAATAAAACCACATCCGTCGGAAATCCCTATGGTAAATTACCGACGGAAAACCGACGGATACACTCCTGAGGGATTCCCGACGGATTAATTTCCGACAAACTCTACCGTCGGATTACAATCGGGTTTTTTCCCGACAGACGGCCGTCGTTTTTGCGTCGGAAATGTCCGTCCGACATTTCCATTAGGATTCCTTCGGTATTCCATCGGAAATAACCGTCGGGAATCCGTAGGTATTTTCCGATGGATTCCCGACAGATTTCCATTCCTGGCGCTCTAGTCTTGACAGATTTTTCCGTTAACAATCCGTCGGAAAAGGTCATTTCCGATGGAATACTGACGGATATGACCGTCGGTTTTTTGCATGTTTTCTTGTAGGATCGTATACGTATATAGACACAATAAACCAACCTGGAAAAAACGCCAAAATAGTTTAGATTCACCACAATTTCCATGACAAGTTAAATGAGAGAGCATAGGTAAGGAGATTTATTTGTTATACTTGGCTTTCGTAAATGACATCAACAATTTGGCTTTTAAATCAGAAGATCCTATTATCACCTGCACTTAAGACCCAATAATCCTGCTCAGCTTTTGTTGACAGCTAAACCATTATGAGAAAACTATAGAGAGGTATCTTTTACTTTCTATGGGTTATAAAGACACTTTTTTAGATAGTTGTTCCACCTCCTTAGGCCAAGTAGCACTCCAGTACGAAGTTTGACGGTCTGGCCGAATCTACACAGGTTTCAAAATATTTAAAGACAGAGAGCAACCAGAATAGACATATATGTGACCAAAACAGAGGTAAGAAAACAAACATGTGAAAGAATTTTCCAGATCTAAGGGTCAAAATTGCTTATTTTTAATTTTGAGTCGCTTTTGTAAACGATGTTAAATAACTGATGCAAAGCACTAATTTTTTCGTAGTATAATGTTAGATCATAAGTAGAATTAGGTATACATTGTGTGTTTATGTGGCAACTACTAGGGATAATATCCCACATCAGAAATCTAAATTAAAAGACAAATACTAATATGTAAAGGATATAAACCAATTCATTCTCAATTGGTTTTGAGTAGGAAACACATAATCCTAACAGGAATTACGTAGTATAATGTTTGACGTAAACTCAGGACCAGTGCTTTATAGCACTCCATATTCCTTGGAGTTGTTGGTGGTGTGCTTGGAAGCCTTTACAACTACTTTGTGGACAAATTCCTCCGCACATATGCCTTAATCAACGAGTAAGTCACTTTTTCGAAAAGTTAACTCTTTCGTAAAATCATTCCCTTGCCCATGTAATTAAGGGTGGACATTCGGTTATTCAGTTCAGTTCGGTTCGAATTATTCGGGTTTCGATTTTTTCTGGTTCTAAAAATAGGTCCCATTCAGGATTAAATGGTATTTCAGTTTAGTTCGGTTTTAAAAAATTTGGTTTGGTTCGGTTTCGGTTCTGATTCGGTTCAGTTTTGGACTAAAAATTATATTTTCAAAACAATAATTAATTAATTTTAATTAATATTATAGATTTTTAGTATATTTAAATGTATTTTCCTATATATTTAACTAAAAATATTAATTTATTATAGAATTTTAGTATGCTTAAATGTATTTTCTTATATTTTTAACTTATTTACTATAAATTTGTAGTATATTTAAATGTATTTTCGCATATACTTTTAACTAAAAATATTAATTATTAATAAATTTTGTTTAAATCGGATAATTCGGTTCGGTTNTATTATAGAATTTTAGTATGTTTAAATGTATTTTCTTATATTTTTAACTTGTTTAATATAAATTTGTAGTATATTTAAATGTATTTTCGCATATACTTTTAACTAAAAATATTAATTATTAATAAATTTTGTTTAAATCGGATAATTCGGTTCGGTTTTATATAGTTTGGGTTCGGTTCGGGATGGGTAATTCGATATACAACTTTCTATTTCATTCAGGTTATTTTATAATTTGGTTCGGGTTCAGGAATTCAGTTGAGGACGGTTCGGTTCGGTTTGGGAATTTTGCCCACCCCTACCTATGTTGATATCAGGTTATGCTTGGAAAATTCAACGTTAGTTTCAGATGAAGTTTTTGGCTGCTCTCAATTGGATTTTTTCAACTTTGTTCTTTCTATAACTTGCAGGAGAGGTCCAGGATTTAAAGTTATGCTTGTTATGGCGGTTTCCATTTTGACCTTGTACCCCGTGTCCTGGGACTCTACCCTCACATTGATCCTCTCAGGTGAGAATGTGGTTAGCCTTTTAGTATTCCTTTTAGTTTTAGTTTTTTTTGTTGTCTCATCAAATTGAAAACTTCGGTTTTTTTTAGGTGATAAAGGAATGAAGAAACAATTCCTTTAAGAGTTTACCCAATTTTATACTCGATGTAGTGAATATGTGTGTAACGCCCGTCCGCATGGATCGAAACGCGTTACCTATAATAAATACTTTTAATAGTAAATAATATAAATAAACTCATTAAAAGCATTTATTGTTTTAAAAGCCAACTTTATTAAATAGTGAAAATATCTTGGGAAACCACAACGTCTTAAAAGAGTAATAAAGAAAACAGCGGAAGCAATTGAATAATAAATAAGTTTAAAATAATGAAAATCCTGTTGTTCCCGAAAACTAGCACACTTGACCGCCAACTTGAGCTCACTCGGCTTCCTCACCTGAAAAGGATAAGGAGGGGTGAGTAACGAAAGTTACTCAGTGGGAGCGGTCGTCCCTGCCCACATGATCTCAACACCACATCAAAGATAACGAAGCACATATACACAAGACTTTCATACAAGCAACCATACGGGACTCCTGAACGGAGCACATGCAACAATCACTTAATTCTTCTAACACATAATCCGCAATCTCAATCACGAGCAAGGTACTCATGCGTACCGGCTCGTCAGCCCAGATCCAATGGTCCGTCGACCTATCACGTAGATTTACCCGCATGCCCGTAAGCCTAAATCAGAATGAAAATGAATATACGTTATGGAAACTTCCCCCGTACGGTCATCTCCAGCGTACAAACAGCCTTAGCAAGCAATTACTAATGCAAGCAGCATGATCCTAGGTTCCCATTAACATGTCACAACATCAATCAATATCGAACATTCATCACGCACCATTACTCAACCTAGATCCAGTCTACATGAGCCTAATCATAATCAACGTAAGCCTTAAGATCCATAGATCACGCATCCTCACCTTAGCCTGACTCAAGACGATTGATTGAATGAGAAAGAAGGAGATCAGCTACTGAAGACAGAAGATCTCCGCTTAAAAGAGGAAGAAGAGATTACTTGCTATGCAAGTTAGGGTTTAGACTTTCCATAAATGGAAGAGGTCGAAAAAGGAAACTTTCCATAAAAGGAACTTTCCGAAAATGAAAACTTTCCAAAAATAGAAACTTTCCAAAAGTGGGAAGTTTACAAATCGGGAAACTTCCAAAAACGAAAATCCTAAATAAGGAAAAGAAATCTAGTTACTTTAAGTAACTAGGGAAAATAAGGGTTTCAGAAGCTTGTCAGAAAATGGACATCAGCGGCGATCGGCAGCAGCGGCGGTGGCGGACGGCGGGTGGCCAGCGGAGGCAGACGGCGACGGCGGCGGTCCGGCGAGGGAGAGAGAGAAGAAAGAGAATTTCTGCAGAGATTTTCTGGAGAGCAAAAGAATGGTTCTTCCAAATGAATAAGTAGGGTATTTATAGGGGAGGAACAAAGGTAGGGTGCTTAGAGTTTCCATAAACAAAATGAGTTTGAGCTTTTCAAAGGGTTGGGTCTAGGATTCCTCTTAACTTTGAGCTTTCTCTGGAAACTGAGCTTTTCTCTGATGGGCTGGTTTGGGCCTGTCACAATGTGCATATTAAAATTAAAAACTTCTAGATGAGCAATTCGTTTTGCTTTCTTTATATTTATTTATTTCAATTTATTTCTTGAGAGAATATTGGGAAAGTAGGTGAAGGGGATTATGCAATGAAAGTGAATTGGTAATACAAGTTTGGTTTCCTTTAATCTTCTTTATTTCTTCATTTAGGTGTCTCATGATGGTCCGTAATATTTTTTTTAATGTTTTTATTTTACTACAAATACTGAAAACAGAATATATAAATATATAAGAAGATCAAACCTATTTTCATACTCGACCAAATTAGGGTTTAGCAGTTTCAGTATCTCTCTTGTACATTGTTCAATTCTCAGAGAATCCGAAGAGAAAGAAGAGAAGAAGAAGATGACAAGCGAAACAAAGAATCACGACGAAGACGACACAATAGACGTCAGTGTCAAACAAATCTCTGAGAAACCCGATAGAGTCCCTCCGATTGTAGCTTACTTCGCTTCAGGATACGATCCTTGTGTGGAATCCGACGACAGAGAGTCTCCGAGGGTTACGGTTTACAGGCATAAAGTGGAGTCGAAGAAGAGGCTTCAGGTTGTGGTAAGCCCGCCTGGCTCAAGCGTGGAGTTCGTGGGCTCCAATTACACCGGCGAGCAAGCGGCTAGACAGACCTGTGTGTATACACTAGGTGTTCTTGATAAAGAGGCTCAGACATTGAGAATTCTTCCCATTGCTCACAACAAGATATTCAGATTGGAGCCAAGAGTTAAAACTAAAGAAATGGTCGATTCAGAAGCTTCGGCTATCATAGAACTTAGCGGAGGAGAGCTACTAGCAAAAAGGACAAAATTTAACCAGCTTTATCTTACAAAGGAAGCTATTAATCGAGACAAGAAGAGGCAAGCCTTAAACCTAGGAGTTGATCCTGAGGCCAATTATAAGTTCGTTGGTAAACTTAACAAAGAAGACACTAGTTCTTATGTTGAACGCAACATTCCTTTTTATAATGCCTCGGCTACTACTCCAAGAGAAGCTTATCCTATAGAGAAGATCATCGACAAGGAAGAATGGGTCTTCCTTCAAGATATTTACAATCTTGTGCAACAAGAAACTGGAGCGGCCACCGACGCTTACCCTGTTTTTGTCCGCAACAGATTGTACAAGTTGCGAGATATCAAGGTAAAATTTGTTTTTTTATCCTTTTCTTGTAAGTATGAATATACCACATGGTAAGTCTTAACGCTTGAATTGGCTTGCACTATTTTCGCCTTTTAGCCCCTATTTGTTTACTCTAGTCCAAGAGATTACGAACCCGTCTAAATTTTTTATAAGTAATTAACTCAAAATCTTGATTTTCCTTTAAATAATTAGCTTAAACCAACCCGGCTAAAAGTTCTTCTGGATCCGCACTTGCTTGTAGATAATAGTTAATTTGATCGTCGTAATTTCATTTACAGCTCAGATTCTTTATGCATTGATTTCATTATGCTCTGTTTTGCAGGACGATACCGAGAAGAAGACGGTTTCTGGTGTCTTATCGTTCCTAACCCATCTGGTTAAGTTCAAGGACATAAATTCAATGAATGGTTTCGATTCCGCTAGAGACCACCACCACAAGCTTCCGGCAATCATCCGTCAGAAATGTAATCACTTGTTCAAGGATTCTGACGCAAGTAGGATGCCTGTTGACAAGATCAACCTTCTGATAAGCTACGTTCTTGTGCTCGCCCTTCACGTGGATAAGTTCAAGACCGACCCTGAAGACATAGCTAAGGATCTGAGGATGAGCATAGTCGATCTGAGGAAGCATTTTGAGAACCTTGGCTGCAAATTCTCGCTTGAGAAGTCAATTACTCTTGCGACGTTACCGGTCCCTCTCAAGTTCCCGCAGATTATGCGGCGGAGGAGGAGACGATAGATGGAGAGACACACAAGGGATGATGATGATGATCTTGAAGAAGATTTGTTCTATTTGCCCATTTTTGCTTTTGGGTTATTGGGTTTTATAGACATTTGTTTCTTTGGTTTAATGACGCAAAAACTTTACTTCACCTATATGATGTTTTAGCAATTCAGCAAAAGAAAAACAAAAATCTTTTAGAAAGTGAACCTTCACCATGATACGCTTCCATGCTAAGTTACACATATAATTCAATTGAATCTAAAAAGAAAATATCATGATGAGTATTTTATTAAAATCTTACGAAAAATAAAATTTTCAGAAAAAGTTAACATGGGAATCGCATAAAATTTGTTTTGCCATCTCTTGACTAAGGTTTTCTAGGTCGCCTAGTTCTACTAATAAGTAATACCTTCTCCACTCATTGTTTGCCTACTTGAGACTCGCCTTATCGTTGCATGGGTTGCTGGTTGTATGGTGGCATTGGACGATGGTGCGGGGTGATGGGTTGGGCAATCCGTTGAGTAGGGGCCTCTCTGATTGCACAAGTTATGCCATCAAGTTGATCGTACATTTGGGCATGCATGACTAAAGTGCCCGGTTCCACCCAGGGGCGGATCTAGAAATTTTTTTAATCGGAGGCACAATATATAAAATAGTAATAATAATATTTATCAAATAAAATATAGTACTAACATTAAAAAATTATAATATAAAACCTATAATGTATATCAATTGAATAGAATTTTTTTAAAAATGGACTTTTTTAAGAAAAAAATTTAGTTAAAATGGGTTTATGCATATATATTTTGTGTGTAGAATATATGAGGAGTGAACATAATTTATTGGGTTGGGAGTAATTTTTTATTTTGTATGAACAATTAACTGCATTTACGTAATTTACTCTAAAACAAAAACAAAAATCAGTAGGGGGCACGTTGTAACGCCCGTGTTCTGGAAATAAGATGAGTTGAGATCGGCTAAGAAAAATCCTAGAAGTAAAGGCAAAAATCCGCGAGGTTAACTTGGGAAATCATAGCCATTCGGCTTGAAAAGGAAGTTTTGGCTAAGGGAATCCGAATGTCCGAGGTACTTGATCGCTCGTCGAGCTGCTTAGGTGATTCTTGGTGAATCGCAGAGCTGAATCAAGGCCTAAGGTCGAAGTCCGGGTTTTTCGGAGCGGTTAAGTGGGTTGTTCCGACCAAGCGGAATTTTCGGACAGCTGGTCGGAATTCAGACAAGGTCGGTCGGCTTCAGACAGTGTCTGGTTCGGACAAGAGTTGTCGGATTCAGACAGAGCGGTTACTTCTGTCGGATCCTTTGAGAATACGCGAGCTAATTCAAGCGGGAACGGTTATTGGCTCGACAAGTTTGAGTTTCACGCGGGAACGGTTATCTGGTCGGGGAAAGTTCGAAATAAGCCGCGGGAACGGTTACTTGGGCAAAGGCGCGTCCGAGCGGTTTCTGAAGCACGTGCGCGAACGTGTGAGCGAGTAAGTGGGCAGTTATCGACGGTTTCTTCTCAGGAAACGCGTGCTTAGGCACTTAGAAGGATTTCTGCCTCATTTTAACGCGATCTAAGAACTCAGAAAGAGAGAGAACTCAGAGAGAACTCCGAGAGAGAAAGAATCCGAGAGAGATTATCCGATCTAGGCCGAGTGTCTGTGAGCCGAGTGTCTGTGAGTGATCGCCGATCAAGTCTGGGCGATCTGTTCGAGTCTGGGCGATCCGAAAGTGCAAGAGGTGTCAAAATCTGTCCTGAATCGAATTCGAAAGGCTAAGGTGAGTGTGNAAATCTGTCCTGAATCGAATTCGAAAGGCTAAGGTGAGTGTGTGACCGCTGGCTGTAGTCTAGAGTCGTTTTTCTTGCTTAGATTCATACGTCTCTGAGTTCTGTGATTGATTGCTTGTCTGAT
>OVAY01003360.1:0-11669 GCA_900406395.1 Kernera saxatilis
ATTAAGAAACTCGATATGTAGACTTCATTTGTAGTCTGCTATGTAGACTTCATTTGTAGTCTGCTATGTAGACTTCCTTTGTAGTCTGCTATGTAGACTTTGTTTGTAGTCTAATATGCTGACTGTCAAAGAAGTCTGCATTAAACGAATTTGTGGTATGATTGCATATATAATTTAGAGCTTGATTTTAGTTGAATATGAGTTCATTTCATCATCTTCTGATATAAAAGCCATTAATTTATTTTCTTTATGCTTTTTTGGATAGTTGTAGATCTTGAATTGTTTAAATTTGGTATTGGGATAAGAATGTGTCTAGTGACTTTTTATGATTTTTTAATTGCTTCAATTCAGTTTATCGTTTTTTTTTTACAGGATTCTAATGATGAGTCATCCATGGTTAAGGAAATTGATAACCTCATGGAACACATCAAGGAGACGTGTGCAGCTTACTTAATTATTCTGAAACAAAACTCTATATATGAGTAAATCTAAGATTTTTTAAAGTATATAGTAGTTGTTCACGTAAATGTTAGATTTTTTTATATATTATATTTTGTAGATTCAATAACTATTGGCTGTTATTGCAGAATATTTGTTGTGATTTATCGATGGAACTAGTTTATCATTACTAAATTAATTAGATATATTTTTTTTTCTTCCCGAGTAGATACATCAAAAAGATGTTTTGGACATAAATTTTACCTTTGCACCATTGCACCAAGCTCACCAAAATTAACCAAACTAATACAAACCACATTAGAAAACAGATCATCAATAAGATGAAAAAGAATGGAACTTTCAAAAAGAGTAAATTCAATAGTTATTGAGTAAAGGTCAAACATCACCTTCATTGTCTTACATGAGGTGCTGTAATCCAACTTCATACAAAACTTCACCTTTAAACCACATAAAAAAATTGATTATACGATAATTATAAGACAAAACAATGTAAAACTCATTTTTCATAAATATGTTGTAAATGTAATTTTTAAATTATCCTAACAGACTACACACGACAAATTCAAACGTAGACTTCAAAAGAAGTCTACCTATATATACTTTACACAAAGTCTACAAAAGAAAACTTCACCTTCATTTGAATCTTTGGGGGCCTCCTCGGATTTTTTCAAATCGGTTCGGCTTTTTCCAGTTTTGCCTCGACTGTTTGTCTTAAAATATTGGTTTTATTGATGAATCTTGAAGCGCGGATCATTTGGAACGAATTTGTTGGTGAAACCTTCATTTGAGTCTTTATGGGTGGTATGATACTTCTATGTTAAACTCATACAGAGGTAAAAAAAATGACTAACCCACATAAGAAAACAAGAAAATCCAAAAATGTTTTATAAGTAAAGGATTTTTTGAAAATTTATAATACAGACTTCTTATGTAATCTGCTAAGCAGGCTTCACATGAAGTCTATAAAAATGAGCTAGAAGTCTAATCCAATAGGAAATTTGATTTTGTCTTAATTATAAGACATAACCATGTCAAACTCATATAGAGTCAAAAACAATAACTAAGAAACATTATAGACGAAGAAAATCTAAAAACTAATTTATAAATAGGCTGTAAATACATTTTTAACAAATATATTGCACACAGACTACACCGTACGACTTCTGAAACAGACTTCCCGATAAGTCTGATCAGCAGACTTCAATTGAAGTCTATATAAATTAGCTAAATGCCTAATCTTATTGGAAATTTGATTATGCCTTAATTATTAGACATAACAATGTCAAACTCATACATAGGCAAAACCAATAACTAAGGTACATAATAAAACAAGAAAATCTAAAAAATAATTTATAAATATGCTGTAAATGCATTTTTAACAAAATTATCCTTACAGACTACCCTATTAGACTTCTACAGCAGACATTCATTAAAGTCTACGCGTCTAGACTTTACACAAAGTCTACACGTTTAGACTTCATCGGTAGACTTACATAGGACACTAATTATGTAGTCTAAAATTTAGGTTAGTTCTGCAATTGGAAATTAACGAAGGCAGACTTCTTTAGAAGTCTGCAAGGGTTTCAGACTTCGTTTGAAGTCTGCCTTTGTTAATTTGCAGGGTACTCCTGCAATTGAATAAAATTTTGACTTTCGCATAGCAGACTTCTTCTGAAGTCTGAAAATTAAAAATGTTAGTTTTGCAATTGACCAAAAGTTTGACTTTCAGAGTAGACTTCATATGAAGTCTACGTGACGCAAGCAGACTTCATCTGAAGTCTACACAAATNCGAAGTCTGCACAAATCCATTAATGTGTCCTCATAATTTCAGACTTCTAAGGAAGTCTGCTCCAATATAGCAGACTTCAAATGAAGTCTGCGCCAGGTTAGTTTTCCAATTGACTTTGTTTGACTTTAAGAGTAGACTTCATATGCAGTCTGCACCATCCAACAGACTTCAATTGAAGTCTGAATCATTTTCAGGTTATTTTTGTGTTTGACCAGCATTTCGCAGAGTAGACTTCAGTTGAAGTCTGCGTGATGGTGCAGACTTCAGATGAAGTCTGCTAATTAAATGAAAATTAAATGTTTTCTTGGTCAATGTTTTATGTTTTGGTCAAATACAAAAGTGACCTAAGTAGACTTCTTTTGAAGTCTGCTCTAAAAGTCAACATTTTTGTCAACTGCAAAAAAGTAACATCGTTTTTACGCAGACTTCCTATGAAGTCTCAAAGTTAGTTCAGACTTCAGATAAAGTCTACTGTAAAAGTCAATATTTTGGTCAAATGCAAAACTAACCTGCCTTATTTGAGACTTCATTTGAAGTCTACTAATATTTTTTTTGTTTGTAAAGAAAAATGCGCAGACTTCGTCTAAAGTCTGGGAACTCCGAGCATGAAAATTGGTCAAATGCAAAACTAACCCTTGCGTTGACCTACAGACTTCAGATGAAGTCTACTATATGAGCAGAATACAAACGAAGTCTGCTATCGCGACTCAGACCTGCAAATCAACAAAAATCATGTAGAAAATCGCCTCAATCTGGTTGGAGGTTATTTTTAGCTTCATGAAGCGCCCAAAACTTCGAGTTTAACTAATAATAGAGAAGCTTAGTCGTTTTAGATGAAAGAATAACCAAAAATAGTAAGATCTAAGAATTTGTAAATTTTGAAAACGAAAATTAGAGAGTTTTTTGGATGAAAATTGAGAAGAAATTTCCATCCAAAATTATGAGTTTATGACTTCAAATATTGAGCATTTAGAGCTCAAAAATCGGTTGGAGAAGCATTTAGAGCTCAATTTTGGTTGTTAATGGTGGTTCAGAGAATTGAATAAGATGGTATTTTAGTAAATAAATGATAACATGTGGATTTGTATGTCTTTTTGTTATTTCGAAAAAAAAACAAAAATATAAAAGATAATGGCATTTTCCTGATTAAGGGAAAATGAGAAGGGTGTGATTGAGAAAAAATGACATTTGTATGGAGAAAGGAAAAAATGGGTTATTGTTATGTTTGACCACAAATTTTAGGTCATTTTTGCAAGAACCCCTTTAAACAAATTATAAGATATTTATAAATCAATTTATAAAACCGTGTAAAATTTTTTTATCGTGACTTTGTCTAGATTTGCCATCTCTGTCGAGTCGAAGGGTTGAGGATACGAAGAAGTTTTTTTAGGGGCCCATATCGAAATTGTGAAATCGAAACTTAGAGAGACTAGGAGATGTTAGATGCAGTATTCAGGGTTCATTAGCGTTTGAGTCATTGCATCACTCTGCATTTTTTAGCTTTGGACTATATTGTCTCGATTTGTAAGAAATTTTATAAGGTTTTCCAAGGTTTTATAAATAGTCTTATAAATTTTGATAAGACTTTATAAATTTATAAACATCTTTATAAATCCTTATAATTCATGTGTTATTCTTTATTAATTTTGTTTATATCCTTATAAACACACGTATACACTATTAAAATAAAGTTGAGGATGTCTAGTTGACGAAAACATACAGAATTTATACAGTTTTACAAGGTTTAATGTTTATATGATATAATAAAGATTTATAAGATGTTTATAAGATTTTATAAGGATTTATAAGGTTTTAAAATGTTTTTTATAAAACCAATGATTTTTCCTTTTAGATTGTGTACGGTTTAAGTTAATTTTATAAGAATTTATAAAGATGTTTATAAATTTATAAACATCTTTATAAATCCTTATAAATCTTTATAAACCCATATAATTCAGTGTTATTATTTATGAATTTTGTCTATATCCTTATGAACATGAGTCTTATTTTTGTTTCATTCACATTTGTAAGCGGCATGGGATAAATAAGAAGCTCAAAAGCCTAAATGTGTGTTTTTTTTTAACTTAACTTTGTTCCTTCATTCATTTAGTATAAATATGTTTTAGTGTACACTGAAAAAACAAATATTGTTTATACTGTAGAAAACATTTGATGAAGTTGAGTTTGTATCTCTAATTTTCTTCTATTAAAATAATTTACAGGATATTTAAAAACCAAATTATAAAACCTTGTAAAATTTATTTTATAAGGTTTTCAAACGTTTTATAAAACAACTTATAAATCTTAACAAAGTTGGGTTTGTATCTTTAATTTTCTTCTATTTAAACAATTTACATGATATTTAAAAACCAAATTATAAAACCTTATAAAACCTATTTTATAAGGTTTTCAAATATTTTATAAAACAATTTATAAATCTTAACAAAGTTGGGTTTGTATCTCCAATTTTTTTATATTTAAACAATTTACATGATATTTAAAAATCAAATTATAAAACTTTGTAAAACCTCTTTTATAAAGTTTTCAAAAGTTTTATAAAACAACTTATAAATCTTAACAAAATAGATATGTAAGTTGGGTTTGTATACTCCAATTTTTTTCTATTTAAACAATTTACATGATAAAGAGAATTTGTAGTCTATATACACAAATGGCCAATATTTAGCTATCTATACATGAGCTACATTTGATACACTGTACAAAATTTTAATACCGTCTTACCCTTACAAACATGAACATGCACAGAGGAGGAAGCGTATCTTGGGCAATATTATCTGTCAAGAGGATATTGGGAAGCGGCGAAATCATCATTGCAAAACATATACACTCGCACATATAACAAATTTGACAATATTTAATTAAAAAAAAAACAAAACAATCAACAGTTTCCGACGATATTTATCAATAATGACGGCACCGACGACGACACAACGGCACCAACGGCGACACAACGGCACCGTCGACGACACGACGGCACTGATGATGACAACGCCGACGATAATTGCGACGACGCCAATGATATGTTTTTTTTTTTTAATGTAGATTCATGTTTGGGAACGAAATAGTGGAGAAAAAAACCCAAAAAATCTGGGTTCACTGAAATTATGTTAGTCGGAGAGTCGTTATCGACAAAGAAGACGAGAAACGAGTAAAGAAGATTAGGAAGAAGATGAAAGTATTAAATTGTTCGAAATTGTATTATGTAACATGTTAAAAAAATAATTAACATGTTAAATTTATTGTTAGAATGTTACATATATATAAACGATAAATAATTAATATGTTATATGGAAATAAATTACGTTAAAATTATTATTAGCGTAGTAATTTAAGATGTTACAACAAAATATTATTTGTGGTAGCATGTCCCTTGCACGTGGACGTATGCATTAATCTCAAATTTAACATGTAATCATATAGTTAATCCGTAAGTACAAACTTAAAGTATACATCTACATGTTTATATGATATAATAATTATTTTAACATGTTACAAGAACATATAACTTGTTAACGCAATATGAATTTACATCTAACATTTGAGTTAACGCGATATAAATCATTTTAGCAAGTTATATATTGTTTTACAGCGATATATAAATTATATACAAGTTAACATATTTAATACACGTTACAATTCAAACTAACATATAAACACATTTTCACCAAATTATTACCAATCAATTTGAATCGAACTCACTGAGTTCAACTCGGTGAGTCAGAGATGAGTTGCTCCATAATTGATCATCGCCAACACCGCCATCGTTGTCGGTGCCGTCGTCATCGCCATCGTTGTGGATCACTGCCAGTGTCCCGTCGTCTTTATCGGAATCATGGTTCACCGAATTGTCGTTACAAACAGAAGAAGCAAGATCAATCAATTTGAATCGAATTCAGTGAATCAGAGATGAATTGCTCCATAATGAAGCATTGCCAGCACCACCGTCATTGTCGGTGTCCTCATCGTCTCCATCGTTGTGGGTCGTTGTCGATGTCGTCAGTGCTGTCGTCGTCGATGTCGTCGTCTTCACCGGAATCATCATGGTTCGACAATCGTTACAAAAAGAAGAAGCAAGATCTTGGGTTTTTTATGTGATAGAAAAAAGAAAGAATGGAGAACAAGAGAGAGAAAAAAAGAGAAATATTAGAAAAAGAACAAATCTTGCTTAGATATCGAATCAATATCGAGATACTTATGTTGAAAGGGGTAAATGGTAATCACACAACTAAGAGTTACATCTGAGCTAATTAAAATAACGGCGGAGCTACTTACCTAATTAAAATTATTGTTGAGTATATTTAACTAATTTACTCTATTTAAAAACCAAATTATAAAACCTTGTAAAACCTCTTTTATAAGGTATTCAAACGTTTTATAAAATTCACATCACACATGTACGTGATAAATTGTGAGTAATCGATGGTTAATAAGGAAATCATGACCGACATATGTCACAACCAAGGAAACAGAGTCCATGATCAGGATGTGGTCATGTAAAAAAAGAAAGAAAGAAAGGCAAAGACTCGGTTTTTCCAGGTCTTACGGTCATGTAACACTCTCGTGCTTACGATTGTCCCAAACATGCTGAAATGGTCTCTCAAAACATCATGCTACGTAAACCAAGGGAGATTTCCGACATAAACCGTGTATTGGTTGTCGGGAGTGTAGTGGCTTTTGTGCTGGTGCCCATGAGATCGCTTGGTCCAGATAACTGAAAAATAGTAGCTATTCTTATGGGCAGCTACATTGGTGGATGTAAATTGTCATACACTCTTTTTACATCATGGTTTTGTTTGCGTTGTCCTCAAATATACCCCCGAGACTACCTCAGCATCTTCCCATGGTTATATTCATCGTCATTTGCAATATATTGTTGCGGATAAGCTTCTTAAATGTTTCCATCCTGGCCTAAATTAATAGTCCCAGTAACTACACAACATCCTACTGATTTATGACGATGTTACAAGCCATAAATTCAATAAGAAGCATGTGAAGTTACAAGTTAGTTTGTACTTCCTACTGATTTGAAGACAATCATGAGGAAATATAAAAATTAAGACAAAACAAGAGGTCTACGAAATATCTGAATACTATGATAGTCATANACGAAATATCTGAATACTATGATAGTCATAAATTAGACTCTTTTTCATGGCTTAAAGAAGGTAGACTCTTCTGCACTTTATGATTTTAAAAACATAGGAGTAAGCATTGAAAGAAACAAGAGAAAAACACAGCTCTAAAACTATCTTCAACTAGCATTAAACACACACAAAAACCAACATATTTGTGCCAATAATCACAAAATAACTCAGAGACAATACTTTAGAGATGTTCAGATTCTTAGGGATCTAGATAAGTTTATTTAGAGAGATAAATCACCTTTCCAAAAGAAGCATAGCGTATACGCTTGTGGCTAGTATTGTCGAGCTCGAGAAGAAGCTTACTATCCTCGAATTGATGAACTCCAAATTTTCGATTGACCACCTTGAAAAACCTTTCCCCACTCGAATCGAATTTCACTAGACTCGCTTTGTGCCCTAATCTACAACAAAAAAAAAAACTCCTCTTCCCTCTTACAAAATTCAATATCGCAAAGCACTCGTCACAGTACACGGCCACATCAAGCTTCCCAGAAGGATGAATTGCAAGATCATTGACTGCCTTCTCATAAGGGCGAAAAGATTTGAGAAAGACGAAAGGATCGGTGTCAAAGATAGCGACGCAGCCATCAACAGCAGCGGAGATGAAATTACGAGAGAAGAAGGAGTGTAGAAGGAGAGAGCAGTGATTAGCGATGATGACGGAGGAAGATGATGACGAGCCATGAGCGATGAGTGATGAGCAACGGAGGACGATGAGAGATGGGTTACGATGCGAAATCGGAGACGATTTGATTTTTGTATAACCTAATTTTCATTAAGGGCACAATAGTGATAATCACTCCAATAAAGCGGCATTTTTGAAACAACTTTAACGTGATGGTATTTTTGAAAGTGGTACATTCAGCTGTTACCGTTTACATTTTAAGTTATTATATTATATTTAGCAAAAAATCACCAAAAATTCAATCAAATTCTGCAATTCAACAAGACTAGATTTATACCCCACGCGGTGCGCGGCATTTTAATTGTATATGGCTAATAATACATATTGCTGAATATATATATAATTGTTTAAATTTCAAAAGATAAATTTATATAAACGCAAACTTATTTTATCGTTGACAGTCAAAACATCATAAAATATAAGCTTAAATTTTAAATACATATTATTCTCTATTCATATTTTAAAAACTTTTAAACTATGTTGAAATGACCAAACGGTTTAGTTGGATTTTGAACTTGATAACCTAATTCACTAATGCAGGTCAAATATGTTCATTTCATATAGCGAATGAGATATAAAATATTTTATTTTAATCTTCTGCATATATTTTTATGAGTTTTAGTCTATTTTTCTTATAACACTTTTTTCACCGCTATTTTTTGTCATATTCCAAGATACGCTCATTCGCTTCTCGACATTTACTCTCTGATCACATTTATCTCTGTTCACATATAACAAAATACATTAACTCTACGTAAAAAAATAGAACTATCTAATTTATATTCATCCAATATTTATTCAATTTTTTCTTTTATATTTTCTTGTATTGTATTTTTATTATTTCATTTTATTTACATTTTAGGCTCTTTTGTGAATGATTTTTCCTTTTAATGAAAGATCATAATATAAAAAAATGTGAATTTCTTTTACGGGAAAAAAAAGATGTGAATTAAATAAGTTATTAATTTTTATTTTAATATTTTTTATTTTTTATTTATTAATTCTTACAAAATTATGTTTGTAATGTTAATTTTTGTGTATTTTATTTTTTTCTTTGATTAAAGTCAATAAATATAATAAATGTAGGAGTTAATTGAGTCATGTACTTTTAGTTTTAATGTAATTTTTTTAATAATGTAGGAGTTAAAAAAGTTATTTAATTTAATTTAATATATATATTTTTTTAAATGTAGACAACTTAATAGGAGAGAAAACTCTCCCATTATATATATGATATATGATATAGTTAGATTCAACTGTTACCATTTACGCCAATATATATTTGAAAAAGGAGTAGAAGTTCTACTATTTTTTTCAAATATATAGTTTATTTGCTTTCGAGAGGAAGAAATTATCATCTCAGAACTTCTCTCCGTCGATCACATCGTGAAAAGAAGGTCGTGAAGCGGCTCTACAACCAACTTCCTTTTCCGGTGGCTTAATATGTAAAAGCACTATGCCCTTATCTTGTTTTAATATGTTATATGTGTATTAAAAGTTCTCATCAGTGTTTATTGTTTCATACCCAAAATAAAAATATAAAATAAAAAACAGATGAATCCATCCAGTGTCCAAGAAAAAAAAAAAGAGATGCAAGAAATTATATTTGCTGGATTTAAACAAGTCTTGGAACATAACCAAACACAAATGGCAAACATGTTTTGTGGAAAAAATCAAAATTGGGACATACAACAGATACACTGCAATGTTGTATACCTTGTTCTCCAACTATGAGAACCCTATTAAAACTGCTTTTGTCACAGAAAATGGCAACTCTCTTCTCCTCGTCAATGAAGAAACTCATGGGAAGCCAAAGAAGACTACGGGATAAGGTCTTAAATCAACTGTTAAGAACTTGCTCCATGACATCAATGTGGTCTCAATCTCATTGCTCACCCATATTTCCATCTCTTGTGTTTCTTCTGCACTCCTAAATAACAACAAAAGATGTTCTTCTCTAACAACTGAGAGAACCATAGTTGTTGCCTGAAAGGGAAGAACACTCAGACGTTGAAATCTCTCTGTTGAAAAATCAAAACAAAATAACGAGTAGTCGTCCTTATTGACTTCTCTTGGTTTAGAGATCCAATAAGTGTTTCCTTTCAAAGACACCCCACGAGTTTTGAAGTAGCTATCGGGAGAGACATCAAGATTCCTCCATGAGTTAGATCTAAACTCATAGATTTCCACTGTTTGGTAGCCTTCATCCATTATCCTCAAGATTTTGTAGCTATGGCACAATTCCTTGTTATCGTAACCGAGAGCATAGAACTTGTATCTCTTGTACGGATCTACCGGTTGGATCCAACGAGTTTGTCCCGAAAAAGGGTTCCAAACCACAAATCTGTCGTCACTGGTGTTGCATAACAATAAACCATCACAGTGAAAGGCTTGGGCTATAGTACTGACTTCTGAATTACATTGGGGATCGATTAGGCTAAGTTTTTCTTCGAAACGCCACCAAGAATCGCTGATGTTGAGATTAGACTTCGTTGAATAAACCCCAAATTTCATCAACACGAAAGTTTGATACTGCCTTCTATCAAAGTGCCTTTTGTTAAATATAGGATCTTTGAATAAAACGTAATGGTACCATTGTTTGCAAGTAGATCGTAATCGTCTCAAAGATGTCACAGGAACCCTAGAGAGTATCTCCTCTTGTAAATCCCGTGGAAGATTGGAGATCATAGTCGTGTGTTGTCTTTGTGATTATTAAAAGAGAAGAGACGAAAAGCGTTTTGACTTCAAATCGTATGTATATAAAGAAATCGTGTTTCTGTAACGCAAACCCTAAAACGAGAAGTAATTTTGAAACGGTGTCGTTTAGACATTTGGCCCTAATTAACATAGTGTTAAACAATTTGAGGATGAAAGATCATTAAAGAAGCTTTAGGTGGTGACAAATTTTGAAAAAAATAATAAAAAAATATCATGTTTCTCAAGTTTGTTACCATTTACAAATAATTTTTGTTCAATATCTAGACATGGAACAAAATATACAATAATTTTTTTATTAAATAATATTATAATAATTATTATGATAAGATTTATATTTCTATGTATAATAATTTCAGTATTTTATTATATATTTATAAGAAAATCAAAATATAAAAAAACTACTCATTACTTTGTTTTGATTTTTCAACAGAGAGATTTCTTTTTTGAAAAAGTTTTTTTTTTTTTGAAAAAGTCAACAGAGAAATTTCAACTAGTGGGTGATTGGTTGGTTAATTAATTGTTGTATAATTTATTCTGTAGGTTTTTTTGCTATAGCTTTAATTTTTTGTTGTAAAAAAAACTTACAGTCTTAGGGCTTGATTGACAATGACTTTAGAGTCTTTTTACAGCCAACAAAATTCTCAAAAACTAGAAATTCAACCAATCATGATTTAGTTTTCCTTTTTTTACTCAAAGCCAAAATATCCGTTTTCTTTCATTTTAGACTGTAGAAATCCATTTTTTCCAAAACAAGTATATTTATGCTTTGAATCAATTTCTCTGTCCTCTTTCTTTATAGAAATATTTATTTTTTATTTGACAACTATTTTGTTCATTTCAACCACAATAACT
>OVAY01003361.1:0-11664 GCA_900406395.1 Kernera saxatilis
ATGTGGTTCTTGGACTCAGTTCCTTTCGTTCCCATGGTTGTTCTTGCTGTTATGATGCTGGTTGTGTTCGATTTAGTTCTTTTTGCAGTCTCTCCGGTCTTCTGGTGGAGGTTCTCTAGTTCTTTTCGAAGCTCTTGTTCTTTGGCTCAGTTTCAGCGTCTACTGGTTCTTGGAAGACAGTCATCGGAGTGTTTTGGTTCAGTGTATCGGGTTTANACAGTCATCGGAGTGTTTTGGTTCGGTGTATCGGATTTAGTGCTAGGATCTTTTGGTTTTTACGCACAATTATCTTTTTCGTCTGATCAAGTTTTTTGTTTCATTTGGTTATGTGTTGTTTAAGGTCTTAGGTTGTTTCCCCGGGTTGGGGCTTTTGGCTCCGAGGGTTTTTTGAACTCGTCGGCTTAATCTCTGGAAGGGTCTCGTTTTTTGCCGGTTATGTGTAATCTAATATTCAAATTTTCAATAAATTCAATAGATGATAAAAAAAAAAAAAAAGTATGTTTGAAACGCCAAATAGTACTGTACAATTCTTTGGTGTTTTCCATGAAAAAGAAATAAAGTGTATAATGGAGGGTGCAGAAAAAGTCAAAAAGATTCTTTTGAAAGACGGGTAACTTCAGAGTTCAAGTAATTATTGCATATCATAATACAGTCTTTTCCTGGATTCACTAAATCTATTTGAATACAAATTCGTATATCAAATTTAAAATTTTGTTTATGAATAACTTGGTAAAAATAAAATAGTAACGTGTTCTAGATTTGCAATCTATATCGATCATACTAGCCACATCGTTTTTTTTTCTGATAACGAGCCACATAGTTCTACAAAAATTTGTCAAATAACAGAACTATCCGTCCAAAGACCCGACAATCCAGTATCCAATTTCCAACAAAATAAGTTTACAAATATAATTTTCATTATAAAAGAGGATCTGATAAAAATTTATTCGATCTATTTTAAATAAAAAAACATTTTTTGATTTACGCATTAGATAATTATCGGAACAGATCAGACTGATGTTTTTCTTTGAAAAAAGGGTATATCATACTGATGTTTCGAGTGATCTTAACTTCATTTTAGCAAATAGACGATTGCTATTAATGACAATAGAAAACAATTGATGGATAAATTCTTTCACAAACAGCATGTAATTTTATACTATGTGGTAACAAAAATTATCTAAATTTTTTACTTTCTTCACACTATTAAACTTTAGAATTAAGCTATATCAAATTATAAATATTTGATGTTTTAACCAAGCTTAGTGGTGAAAATTTCAAAGATAATGTAAATTCGTTCGCCCGGTTTACTAGAAACACGTTCGTTTCCAATTGCTCGGTCAAAATGATGTCAAATTTTAGATCATTCAAAAATTTGATAAGTGGGATCCTCGATGACTCAGATTTGGTCCTGAACTTCCACGTAAAAAATCTATAATGTTTTTTTAATTTCTTTTTTAATACTAGTATTTAATTTAACCCATCACGGGTAACATCTAGTTATAAATAAATAGCTACATACATCGGTAAAAGTAAAATGGCTACAGTGTATTGTTATTACTCATAGGTCCACAAGGACAGCCATAATAGAGCCATTAACTTCTTCCCTCTGCTAGTGTGTGTGTGAACAGAGCTTTGCAGAAACCCAGACGAAGAATGCAGAACTTTTGTTGCTTCACCATCTTCTTCCTGCTATCATGCGCACCCTCCCCTCTATCCTGCGCATCCGCCTTCTGTCTCGGCCGTCGTCTCCTCTACGACGACGCAGCAGCTCTACCTACTCCTCTTTCCCCCATCAGTCCCCCTTTCTTCCCTCTCGAGTCCTCCTCTCCTCCGCCGCCGCCTCCGACCGCTTTCGCCGCCTTCCCCACTTTTCCCGCCAACATCTCCGCCCTCGTCCTCCCGCGTTCTCCTAAACCACATTCTACTTCACCTACACCTCTTGTCCCGGCTATCTCCGCCGTGCTCGTTGTCGCCACAGCCATCGGCGTCGCCTTGTTTCTCTACGGCCGGTGGAGAGGGCAAAACAGTCATTTCAAGGACACTAACAGCAGTCGTTGTAGCAGCCATGGATATGATGAACCGAGACACATTACCAACAACTTCTCTGTGGCTGCTACTACCTCTACCTCTGAGGTTTTATACCTCGGTGCCGATGAACCTGACCGTGTGATAACGAGTTTCGTGAAGCCTGAGTCGCCGGAGATACGGCCTCTCCCACCGTTGCCTCCTCGTAGTTTCCAGCACAGCTATGAAGCTGAGTTTCTCTCTGAGGAAAACGACGAAGAAGAAGACGAGTTCTTCTCGCCTCTGGCTTCTTTGGCTGGTTCCGAGAACTCTAGTCCATCCCGTTCTGGCTTCGAGGCTGAAGGTCCGTACAGCTCTTGCTCCTGCTCCTCCGCCTCGGGTTGGGTTTCTCCGGCAAGGTCATTCTCTATCACCATGTCTCCGCCGATGAGCTCGAAACCTAGATACTCAGACGTCTCTTCCGATCGTAACCTTCAGTCTCCGTCGCCGGAGAGACTACGAGTAAGGAACATTAACGGAAATGGGTCGTCGTCTCTAAGAATGTTTAGCTTCTGGAATCAAAATCTGGGGTTTCCTCGTATCTCCTCTACTTCTACCTCACCGGAAAGAGGTACCATAAGAACGCCGCTTTCTTCTCTCTACTCTTCGGTTTCTAATTCCCCCGACGGATTTTTCCGGAAATTCCTGGATAGTTCGCCGCCGATTTGGAACGACTTTAGTCGGAATGTGAAGTCGGTTTTGCTCTCCTCTGATTCCGCTTCATCCAGAAGAGATTTTGTTATCAACGTCGGTGAATCTTCTTCCCGAATTTTGAATCAACAGAGACAAGCAGCAGCAGCAGCTCCTCCTCCTCCGACGAGACCACCTCCTCTTGTCCCACCGTCACAGTCTTTTGTGGTTCCAAATGATGGAAAAAAACCATCTTTCTCGGAGCTACCTCCAAAACAGCTGCATTGGGATAAACTCCGACAAGGTTCTTGTCAGAAAACTGCTTGGGATTGTCTTAAATCGAGCTCTTTCAAGTAAGAGAAGTTAAAGTTATCTTCTTTTCTCGTTGCGTCTGTTTTCTTGATAAGCGTTTAATGAAGTTTGTTTCTGTGACTGTGTGTGGCAGATTGAACAAAGAGATAGTAGAGACTCTGTTCATTGCTAACTCTTCAAATCCAAACATAAAACAGAGAGGTCTAAGCTATGATCTTCCGATCCAAAATCAAGAAAGCAAAGTTTTAGATCCGAGAAAGGCTCAGAATATTGCTACTCTCCTTCAACTACTTAACTTAACCACAAAGGATGTTTGTAAAGCTCTTCTTGATGGTAATCACCAGTTTTAAAATTCATAATTATTGACATTTCTTGTTGTAATGTTATTGATTTGTATTCTTCGAGTTTCTGATTCAGGCGACTGTGATGCACTTGGAGTTGAACTTCTTGAGTGTTTATCAAGATTGGCACCTAGTGAAGAAGAAGAGAGGAAGTTGAAGAACTACAGTGATGATTCAGTGATCATCAAGCTTGGCCCAGCTGAGAGGTTTCTTAAGGAATTGCTTCATGTGCCTTTCGTGTTCAAACGGGTTTATGCATTGCTCTCTGTGGCTGGTTTCCGCTCCAAGATCGAACACCTTAGAAGATCGTTCGGTGTTGTACAGGTAAAATATTGATGCTGAAGATAGCAGATTTACGTATACGCATCTGATGTTGTAAACTTACGTCTCATAAGGTTATCCGCTTTTCAGGCTGCTTGTGAAGAACTAAGGAATAGTAGAATGTTCTCGAAACTTCTGGAAGCTATACTGAAGACAGGAAACACGATGAATATCAGAACAAACCGCTGTGCCGATGATCATGCCTTCAAACTTGACACGCTCCTCAAGCTCGTTGAGGTCAAGGGATTAGATGGAAGAAGCAGTCTCTTGCATTTCGTTGTTGAGGAAATGATAAAATCAGAAGGCACTGTGATAGAAGGAATCAGAAATCTGAATTCAGAGCTGGGCAATGTCAAGAAATCAGCAGACATTGAGTATGGTGTTCTAAGAAGCGATGTCTCGAGGCTTTATCAAGGAATCAAGAACATCAAGGAGCTTCTGCTACTGGGCGAGGAGAGTAGTAGATCTAGTGGAGATCAATGGCTGAAGTTTGGGAAGAGGATGGCCCAATTCTTGGAAACTGCTGCAGAGGAGATTGCAACAATCAAAACACAAGAAAATTCAACGTTGTCTGCATTGGAAGAGGTCACAGAGCAATTCCATGGAGATTCTTCCAAGGAAGGTCACACGTCGAGAATTTTCATGATTGTGAGAGACTTCATGACTATTCTAGACAAAGTATGTAACGAAATGGAAGATGTATTCCTAGCGTAAGATTTTTTTAAGTGTAATGAAGTAGATCAACAAACTTGCTGATTAGGAAACCTTCAGTTTTCTGTTATCTCGAGAATGAGATACCTATAAATTCAAGGGATCTTGCAGTCTGTAACACGCTGTCCCGCTTGAAGTAGCATTAGATTATGGATTTTAAGACATTTCTTTTGTAATTTCTTAACTTGAAACCCTTTTCTCCCAAGACATAAGCCTAGATTCGGAGTTTTTTTCTTCTGGTAACCACCTCGTCTAATTCTCAACTTCTTGTCATCTGCAACATTGGCTGTAACCTACAGCCTGTAGCATTGAATCTTCTTCTCTGATTCTTCCTTCCATTCACCCATTTGTTTTTTCTGCCAGTGGTGGCTACAACTAAGCACCCAAAAGGGTAACATGTTTCCCGTTGGACATCCACAAATCATTGAGTAAGCCAAATTTTGGATTATATTAGCAATTTGTTTATGTAGAAATGCTTCTACATTTCTATACTTTGTGGTCAGAGGATAGGATAGGACCTGATAAGCAAAGTCTTTTATAACACACACGAATTATGTCTACACTTGTTGTTTGCTTGAGTTCAAAGCTTCTGCATCCACGCGCTCGAGGATATGACGAGCTTCTTCCTCTGTGGCAGGAACTACATTTCGAAGCTTGAACCCATTGTTTCTGGCTTTTGCCTCTGGTCGTAGAGTGAACTTGAAGTAGAATGTATTTGAAACCTATATCATATGCAACAGAGAATGAGACCTCAAGCTGACATAATGAACTTCAAAATTTATATGGTTCGAGAAATTGGCATCAAGATGTATCTTTTCAATAGAATCAGTGAGCAAGTTCAACTTGAGACGGTCGTTTAAGAAGGCTCCATCATCAAGTTAGAATTTTACCTCACTAAAACGAATCTCTGGGCTTGTAACATGGGCAACAACTTCGATATTGATGAGCGGACAATCTAGTTTATCCAGTTGAGTGTAAAGCACACAGGATTTGAAACGTAAGAAATCCCCCACGTCCACCTGCCATGCAAGTCCATTCAACATTCGTTATATACAGAAGGAGAACGTAAACAACAAGAGGATAGTAAGAAGTGATCTGGATACAGACTGGTCTTAGGAAATCAACGTGATCAACTTCTAAGAAGTAGGGCACTAGACCCGCAAATGTATAAGCTGTGGAGAAGGCCAACTCAAATGCTCTGTGCATCAAAAACCCTCCAAAGATCCTGCCATGGATGTTCCGCTGCTGCGGTTGGCATATTAGCGAATTCTCGAGACGGGTATCTTTCAGAAGAATGCTGTTTCTGTCTGCAAGAGCTGGCATGTCAGAGAAGATCCTTCCTTCAGCCAACAAAGCCTCGAGCTTCTTATACTCCCCATGATCGAATTCCCTTCTCTCACCTCCCCTCTTCTTCTTCCTCAAGTTATTCCTAGCTTCGGCTTCCTCAAATAGAAGCTTTTCGAGCTCGGTTTCTGGAGAAAGGCGGTTGATAGGAGCAGCCTTACCAGTCTTAGAGTCACGCGCCACAAAAATGAAGTTGGCAGTGAGCGCAACTGAATCTGAAGAAGCATTGACATCTTCTGAACACAACAACAGCAAAACATAACCAATTGCTTGGTTTTTTAGTTTCAGGACATGCTTGTAGTTAAATTCGTGGACAATATGTACATACCGAGTTCGGATTGCATAACTTCAAGTTGAATCTCGATGGATGAGCGGCCAACCCAAATGACAGAAGCAACAATCTTGAGATCAACGTCGACACTAATCGGTTTCTTTAAGACAATCTTATCAACAGAAGCTGTAACCAACAACAGTGGCCTCGTTGTGCTATCATCATCAGAACAGTGCTGAATCACAAAGTACACAAATAGTCAGATTGTGCCATATGATAGCAAATAGACGATAAGATCACTAACCCAACTTAAAACGATGTACTTCAAAGCAACGTCTAAGTGACCAAAGTACCATCAAATTTCATCAATACTAGTACCAGAGTTAAGAAATCACAGAATCCTAAAATGCATCAAAATCCTATTTGATTAAAAACTTGACACTCAATTTGATCAATCCCCCAACAGTCGCAAACCCAGAGAAGAAAATTGCGATCGGAGCAACACCAAAATAACGAAAACAAGACAAAATTGGGGTTCGACGCAGCCTCAAACATACCTTGACGGAGATAGTGCCGGCTAAAGCATCGAGGTCTTCGAGCAAAATCCCGATGCGGACCTCGTTCCAGGGATCTCTGTACTGCTCGCGGAGAATGTAATCGGTGGAGAAGGGGTAGAAAATGGTGGTTCGGCTATGCGATGGCGTCCGGGTGAGAAGCTCGCTCTGAGGTGGGGCGTCTTTGGGAGGGTCGAGAAGTGACTCGAAGATCTTGGACCTGGCTTCCCAGAGAGCGATGGTGATCGGCGAGTGGTACATACCAGGCCACAGACTCAGAGGCTTTCGGGTCGAGTCACAGACGGAGGACGCCGGAGTAACGTCAAACGGCGAGGTAAAGGTGGAGACGACGGGGATGAATTTCGGGGAATTCGACTTCATTTTTTTAGACAATTCAAAGTGGAATTGGATGAAGAAGGAAAGCGAGAAGGTTTCTCGATTTCGAAAATGGGGAAAGCTCCGGTGAATCATTCAAAGGACAGCCATTGGTTGATTTGCTCCCTTGACTTTGGAGCTTCGACTGTTCCCTCTTTGACATTACTTTCGTGTTTTATGAGCTTTACTTATAGCAACCACCCTAAAATTTATTTCAAAATCAACACATTTTTTATTGATTAGTTGAAACTTGAATGTATAAATGTGTTCAAACGCGATTAACTGAACCAAATCAATTCTAATCGAACCAAAACAAATCTTGATAAAACGAACCAAGATTTATCGTTTAAAAATTTTTAATACCAAGATAAAAATTTGTTGCGCTTCCAAGGCTTTTGCTCGGTAATTTTTTATTCCTTTTGTATTCTCTTTAGTTCCGGGTTTGATAAGACGCATTTCTCTTTAAATCTTGTAATCCGTTCTCTTTAAAGTGAAATAAAAACCAGAAATACAACAACAACAACAACCAAATTAAACTAAAAACCTTTTCAAGAACTAAAGATATATTTGGTTAAAAGTCCAGAAAATAGTCAAAACTAATATCATATGATTCATATGAAACGATATATTAGATTCAGTTTAACATTGGTTACTAGTATTTTAAAACCCAAAACTGAATCGAAACCAGAGCTTAACACCACTAGTTGAAAGATTTTAAACACACGTGATCCAGAGATAATGATCAGACAGACAATCATATAAATTTTGTAGAATACAAATAGTCTATTGTTCTTGTTAAAATCAGACAACTATATAGGAAAAGAGAGAGATTTAGCATAAGAAAAAAGAAGGGGCATTGTTCATCTTGATTAGGGATCATTAAAAAAGGGTCTATTGGTTGCAGTATGATGCTAACACGAATCTGTTAAAACAACAATACGAGATAATGTGGGCTACGAATGTAAATCTTCTCAACCAAATTAAAAAGTGCTGCAAAAATTTGAAAAACAGCAAAGATGCAGTGACAAGACCGAACCAGTGACTGTACTGAAACACCCAAAGCTCAGTGTAGTAATAAGAGAGAGAGTGCATCTAACAATATTTCATATTACAACCACACCATCGACGAAGAGAAGCCAAAAACAAAAAACAATACTTACTTATATATATGTATATCTTGGGACTGCTAGGACTAAAGATGTTCGTTTCAAAAGTCTTACGCTTCCTCTTGATCAGCGAACTATGAGCTCTTCGATGAAATCGGCTTCTCCTGATTCAGAGGGAACTAAGATATCATCATCAGTGGTGAAGTTGTAGCTCTCTCCAATGGCCCTTAGAAACTGATACACTTCAAACATGGTAGGCCTCTGCTTCGCTACTTCCGGTAGAACGCAGTTGCATGCTACTTTGAGTACTTTGAAGATCTCATCATCCACGCCCTTCCCAAGTAAGGACCTGTCAATTGCTTCCTGCAGTTTTGATTCACTCGATAGCTTTGTAATCCATTCCACAAGGTTACCCTTGAAGCTTTCTTCCTCGGCTTCTTCCGATACTTTTGTCACACTCGTTGCTTTTTGCCCCGTTACTAGCTCTAGAAGCACAACCCCAAAGCTGTAGACGTCTCCTTTTGGAGTTGCCACCATGGTTCTTGAATACTCAGGAGCAACATAACCGAAATCCCCAAATTCCCCATTGACGAATGTACTTAAATGGGTATCAATTGGGTTCATCAGCCTAGCTAGACCGAAATCCGAGATCTTGGGCTCGAATTCTGCAGTCAACAATATGCATTTCGAGCTTATGTTGCGATGGATGATTCTCGGGTTGCAGCTGTGGTGAAGCCACGCCAATCCTTTCGCCGCCCCAATCGCGATTTTCAGCCTTGAAGGCCAATCCATGGGCTTGGAGGATTCTTCATCTGCGGGATGTAACTGATCATAAAGGTAACCGTTCGGCATGTACTCGTATATCAGAAGCCTCTCCTTATTCGCAATACAATAGCCCAAGAGAGGGACCAAGTTTCTGTGTTTTACAGATCCCAAAGTCTTCATCTCCGAATCAAGCTCTTTTTCAGAACGTTGAGAATCCTGCAACCTCTTTATCATAAGCGGAGTCCCGTCTTCAAGCACTCCTTTGTACATAGTTCCTGTTCTTCCTTTTCCAATGATATTATCTTTCTTAAAGTCCTCTGTTGCCTTCATAAGATCGCTTAATTTCATCTTTGAAACCGACTTCTTAAACATGAAAACCTGAAAACTCACAAACACCAAACATATATCATAAATTCAGAACATACGTCAAAATAGCATGTGTAATCAATGAGGTTTTTACCTTAACGCCTTTCTGTCCTTTCAAACTCTTTGCCCATCTGTTTTCTTCAGGATCACCCTTCTTGCGAACAACGGCCATTCTACGGAAGTAGAAAAACAAAACAATCCCAACGACTAATGCTGCCACAGTCAATCCACCAACTGCCGCTATAACAATAACTTTACCACGAGAGCGCGAAGAACTCTGACATGGATCCAGAGGCCGACCACACAAACCTGGGTTATTAGCAAAGCTATCCTGTCCAATTTTCAAGGATACGTTAAAATTTGGGACAGGGCCTGTGAGACGATTGTCGGCCACTGAGAACTTATTAAGCCGTCCGAGTAGCACTAGCTCGGGAGGAAGAGGACCCGTGAACTGGTTTTGCTGAAGCATAAGAGTGTTCAAAAAGGTAATGTTTGAGATACTGACAGGGATTTGACCAGAGAATCTATTGCTGGAGAGGTCCAGAATGGTAACAAGTGGAATCAAGGTGGAAATGTTGGGTGGTAAAGGTCCAGAGAAGTTGTTTCTAGAAAGATCTAGACCTGTCAAATCAGAACATTCCTTAATTTCATGAGGAAACTCTCCTCTGAGGCCAAAACCAGAAAGCTTAATGCTCAAAACCCTATTCTCATCATCATGCCAGCAAGTCACACCACTGAACTTGCAGATATAACCTTGAGTGTTGTTGCCAAATACCCAACCCGATAAATAACCATTTGGATCCTCAAGTCGAGATTTTATGGTCCTCAAGCAATTAACGTTGGCCTCATTGGCATCGATAGAGCTAGAAAGGAGCAGCAACCAGAGACAATTCCCGAGGAAAATTGCAAAAACTAACCTGCCTACCATCATATCCCCACAAAAGGGTAAAATCGCTATAAACTAGAGAAGAAAAATCTAGGGTTCCCTCCGATGAGCATGAAAATCCTGGAAGCAAATCACAAAAGCAGAAAGAAACCAGAAATTATAATAGCAACAAATCAGCTGGGAAGAGAAGCGATCTTAAAATGAGTTGACTTGAAAACTGATGATGATTCAGAATTCTGAGGAACTCACAAATGAAAATCAGAAGTATAAAACGGGAGCTTTGGTCTTCGTCGTGCTACTCCTGTTCACAATGAAGGAAGAAGAAGAAATTCGCATAGTGAATAAGAACGAAGTAGGAAAAGCGTGAATGATGAAAGGACTCTCTTTGATAAATAAAAACAAAAAAAATGAAAGAGTGGAGTCGTCTGGTGTGTGGGTTGACTCAGACTTGGTTAAGTTTTGTGGAAGAATCAAAGTTCGTCAAGAATGGGGCAAAGATGAGAACGCAATCGGTCTTTGCGCGTTAAATGTTTCTTTCTTTTGCTTTTGACTTTTCAACATCAATTTTGTTAGAGCTTGACAAATTATCTTCCATTTGCCTTTTTTTATTCGATTAAACAATTTTTCAGATTTGCAAGGTCGACCCAACATTATTAGGGGCTTTACGGCAAAGTGCAAACATTTTCTTGGCCTTTTCATAAATAAATATAAAAAATTGGAATTTTTGATTTTTTTCTAGATAAAAAAAAATTCAATTCTTTTTTTTTTAAAATATATTTACGGAAACGAAACAAATATACATATGGAAAAAAAAATTCATATGAGTCGGCCCTTGATATTTGCAATGGTTTGAAGCAAAACTCATAGTGAAATATGATATCCATAAAGAAATAAAGCACTTCGCTATAAAGCATTCTCTACACTGTATGTTCAAAGTACATAAAAAATTGTGGAAAAAAAGAGAGGTGTACTTAAATACATATTAATCAACAAATGTCAAAAGAAAAATGTTGAGAGTAATTAAATCCATGCGGTTGGATATATACCCCTTGTTATACTCATTGATCAAAGATTTTATGTTTTTACACTATACGTAAACTTTGATCGCCATATAATACAGTTTTCTTTGCAAATTACAAAGAAAATTTTCTTAAAAATTCATGGAAATAGAACCATATATCATAATTTTATTTTGTTTTTATAGATGAGTTAGAGTAAATAGATTGTGTAATATACGTTGCATGAAGGCTAATGGACGGTATCTGTATTATTTAATCCATAGTTTTTTTTTTCTTTTTGAAAAAGAGCCATGGTTTTTTTCATTGAGATTCCGTTGAAATCATAAGAAATGTAAAAAATAAGAGAGCCCAGTCCATTGTCTTTTACACAACCACAACCCTTAAAACTCAAACTGGAGTATTTGCAGTGGATAACAAAGAATCATACACTAATTAGTAGAATGACAAAAATATTGTTTCGAACACTGTACATTTTTCATCAATACGGTAATATCCCTACTTTCCGTAATCATTTTAGAAATTGTGTAAGATATGAATTGACTTGTTTCTTCTCGTTCTCTCTCCTCTCACCTCTTTCTTTCTCTCTATCAATGTTT
>OVAY01003362.1:0-11663 GCA_900406395.1 Kernera saxatilis
AAATATTTTATAAATTTTTATAAATATCCTTGTAAAACCTTTTAAAACCTTTTAAAAACTTATAAATTTAGATTATAAATATTTTTGATTTAGGGTTTAGTATTCCCTTAAGATTTAGGGTTTAGTATTCCCTTAAGATTTAGGGTTTAGTATTCTCTCTAGGGTTTAGGATTTAATATTTTTTTAGGGTTTAAGGTTTATTTTGGGTTTAGGTTTAGAGTTCCCTTAGGGTTTAGTATTTTCGTAGGGTTCAATATTTTTTTAGGGTTTTATAAGTATATATGTAAACCCTTCTAAAACCTTATAAAAAGATTTAAATTATAAATATTTTTATAAACTTATTTTTTCCCGCCAAACCGAAAAATCACGTTTCTTTGTAAAACCTTTTAAAACCTTCTAAAAACTTATAAATTTATAAGTATCCTTGTAAAACCTTTTAAAACCTTCTAAAAACTTATAAATTTAGATTACGCGGTTTTGGCGGGAAAACGTGATTTTGTGTTTTTGGCGGAAAAACGTGATTTTGCGGTTTTGGCGGAAAAACGTTATTTTGCGGTTTTGGCGGGAAAACGTGATTTTGCTGTTTTAGGGGAAAACGTGATTTTACGGTTTTTGCGGGAAAATGTGATTTTGCGGTTTTTGCGTTAAAACGTGACTTTGCGGTTTTGGCGGGAAAGTGTGATTTTACGGTTTTGGCGAAAAACGTGATTTTGCGGTTTTTGCGGGAAAAAATGATTTTGCAGTTTTGGCGGGAAAACGTGATTTTGCGGTTTTGGCGAAAAAAGTAGTTTGACGGGTTCGGAGGAAAAATACAGTTTTACGGTTTTGACAGAAAACGCGATTTTGCTCTTTTTAGCTGAAAAAAAACGATTTTGCGGTTTTGGCATAAAAATATAGTTTACTTTTTGGTGGTAAAATATAATTTTGGTGGGAAAATAAGATTTAAATTCCTAGATGAAATTTTGGATGTAGAATTTTGAAATAGCAAAGAAGGGTAATTTAGTCATTTATGAATTAATGAGTGACAAATTTGAAAATGGACTTCTTGTTGTGGCATTTTTGAAAATACTCCTTGTTTGTGGCATTTTTGAGAACACCCTATTATGTAAACTAGCCATGCATTTAATAACCAAACCGAAAAAATCAAACCGGACTAAACCGAGATTTTCGGTTTTCTGTACAAACGATGTCAAATATTTTCTTTGATAAGGGTTCTTTTGTTTCCTGATATGTAAACTATACATTCGTCTTGTTTGTTCCCAAAGATGAGGTACTATTTCACAAAAACATGGTTCATTCAAAACTGACTTTGTGAGCTTTACTATTTCACAGAAACATGGTTCATTCATCATGTCATTATCTAAACCAAAATCTTGAGTCTTCCCTGATATATATGACTAGGTTTGTTAGGCCAAAGATGACACTAATCTTTTGCCTGATCGATACATTCGCTTCTGTTTACAATGTCACATTTTCTTTACCAATAGTAGCTAAGCCTTGTAAAGATGTATAGAGTATCTCACATTGTTTTTTCTAAAAGATAATCTTATTATATAAAGCTGAATGCGCACGATGTGAGTGTGACACATAGGCAAATTTTTAAATAACCAGATTGCGATACGTGTTAATACAATAAAATAGTAAAACTTAAAAAAATATAAAATAGGAAAAAATATAGTATTAACATAATTGGAGAATGAAATAAGTAAATTAGTGTAGTATTAATATAATTGGTAAAATAAATAAGTAAAATATAACAAATAAAAAAAGAAGTAATAACAAAGTAGTGGAAAAAATAAGTCAAAGATAAAAAAAAATTATATATCTAAATGTAAAATATAAAAAGAACAAATTTGTAAAAAAGAAAAAAAAAAAGTAAAGTGATGGCAAAAAGGAAAATATGTTCTATAAAGTATTTTCCTAATATGTTCTATATATCTTTATAAATAAGATCTAGAGTCTTCAAAATTCAATTGTATGATTCCATCTTTTTATTCTCTTATTTATTGATATCAAATAAAATAAAAATGAGTTTAAAAATTAAAAAGTCGATCAAAATTATTTAAATCTAAATCAATTAGATCAAAATCGTGTTTATCGTAGTATTAGTATGCGTTATTCGCAAATGGATTAAGTTTAACCAGTTATCAACAAATAATATTTACTTATTTTTTTAATTATATATAAATATAATTATTTAGTAAAACTCGCATATTATTCTGGTTTTAATAAATTATATAACTATATTGCAATGGATACTTACTTATTTTTTTTAATTATATATATATATAAATCTTATTAAAAACCAGCATATCATGCGGATCCTAATCTAGTAAATATATAAATTTTATTTTCATATTTTAGTTGTTTTTTCAAATCTTAAAAGAAAAAATCCAACGGCTAGGTTTAACTTGCAAACCCTCCGTTTCAAACCATCTATTTCAACCGCTTATTTTAGCTAACCTACCGTTCAAACCCAACCACCACCACTAATCAAAGCTCAAATATGTTCCTAAAGCTAACCGGTTTTTATAATCCTCTTGCAACTGTTGTTCTTGAGAAGCCGGTTTAGCGAGATTGCTTCTCCCTGACCGTCGTTCAATGACCGCCGTTCCAGGCAACAAGTCATTAGCTGTCGGAGAAGTGTCTCCAGATGAGAAGACAACCGATCTTTCTTGTTTGGATTCGTAGACAGAATCGCTGCATTCACTGCGTCTGCCACTACTTCCCTTTGTGACTCTTCTAGGAAATACCCAACATTTGATTCCTGAGGGCGTTCGTAGACAAGCAGAGCAAAGCAGTCCTGAAAATAGATTAACAAGACACTCGAATAATCTCCTGATTTTGAAGCCACAGCATAAGTTTAAGGTTGCAGAAGGCCAGAAGAATAGGTACCTCTACAATGTCTTGGAATATAGTTAAACCAACGAATTTGGCTAATTCTGCTCTTCCATATTTTACAGCTTCTTCTAATGCTCCGATCTAAGTACATGTAACATTTTTCCAGAGCTTTTATTTAGAGAGATAGTCAAACCGGTATGGATCTGAGGAGTTAATACTATATAAGAAACGAAGAGCAGCATCATTACCCGTACTAATTCAATGAACTTTTGACAGTGGAGGAGGAAGCAGACTTCTGATTTATCGTTCTGCAGGATAACACAGCTCGGTAAGAGTTCATATCTCAATGTGAAGCGGCTTAATGTAACAACATGACTTGTTCCTCAAACCACCTGTACAAGTTGGGGATAGCAATCCCGGAGTTTCGCAAGAGCAGCATCAATTTCACCCTTCCATATCAGCTTTACCGACCAAAGTATGGATCAGTTCAATATCAAAGAAAGAGATGTAGTACTAATGAAGTAGAAACAGCAAGATAGCAGTCTAATCCGATACCTTTCTAAGAGTTTTCCTCTCATGCAATGCATATGATGTTTCTTGCACATCAATACCATCTACGTGGATAGGAGGAACTGTATTGTTAGTATCCCGGTCGAAAGCATGAAGAGTTTCTTCATACCCGTAATGAAGCAAGTAGTTCTTTACAAGCCTGATGACCAAAAAAATAAAATGTGGCTTTAGCTATGGAAAAAGGTTATCATCGATCTGATAAAAGAAAGGAAAGGAACAAAAACTGCATTTCAATTACTACAGAAAAAGAGTGTACTCACCTATGACTCATGTTTGGAGGTATGGATATCTTTTCAATTGCTATTTGTTGCTTATTCCTCTCCGATGCTTCATATCCCTAACATAGCAGAAAAAGGGTAACAGCTAAGTTATACATAATCGCTCCTGAAACAAGTAAAAACACTACTACGAAGTTATACCTCAACTTTCTTAGAGACTATATAAATGTTAATCGTAGAGTTTGTTTGATCACAAGGGAACATGAAACGCAGGCACGTAATATGCGATTATGGATGCAGTTTGTAACAGAAAAACATCTGCCACATCATACGTTTGTACCATATGGAAAAGATGCATACGTTTTTTCTACTATTCAATAATTGTACTCTTGATTATCCCAGCTTCTAATCACTCAAGCTAAGACCTAGAAACTCCACTCGTATGCAAAAAAAATTTGAGGATCATACCTTTAAATCAAAAGCAAACTTCTCCTGCCCAAAGTTGACAGTAACCCTGCCAAGATTCAGAACAAAAGCATAGAGCACAACCGTGGAACTCATACGCAAGCAGCTGAGATAATTTTACGCTGACAAAGAAAGAGATTAATAAGAGCATACTCCTCGTTTTGGCTATGTACAGAAACAGTAGGGAATAGAGGACCCTTGATGTACTTGGAGACTGTCCCAACCAGAGTTCCATTCACGCTGGCATCAAATACGCCAACAGGTACACCGTAAGTAAATGAATTGGATCTTCTTGATCTCCATTTTTAATTATACCAAAACATTTATCGCTTACGTGAAGAAGAACTCCTGTGAATCATAGTTTATGCCGCCACCAACCGTATCGCCGGTTGTATAAGTTGGACCAAAGGCTTCACCTTGTCGTTTCCCAAGATATACGAATCCATCTTCACCATGATAGCCACAAGTGTTGAGTTCCCATCTAACCATTACATAAGAAACCATAAGAGAAGACTGAATTTGAATGCTCTGCAACAATGATTCTAGATCAGAGCATCTTTGCTTAATCCCCTTTTAAACAGAACCAAAATCCAAATTTCAGATTGTTCCTGAACCTAATCAAACCCAATTTCCCAATTAGTTCACCCTAACTACAACATTCGACTGAAAATGAACAGAGAAATACGATTGAATTGAATCTAAAACCCAAATTACCCAGGATGCCTCGAAATTTTGAAGTTATCGGTAGTGAAACCAATCGCGACACGCCCTTTAACGCCAGCATCTTTGACATAAATCTCGAAGTAGTAAGCGAGACGCTTGAACGGAGCCGGTTTATCAGCCTGAACAACGCCGACGTCGTGACCGTGTTGGCCATCGCCGGTGTACTTGACGGAAAGTTTATCGGGAGAGACGATTGCAAAACCGCCTGAACTGTTGATCGTGTTCAGCTCCGTCGGCGATTCTTCAGCGTAATCCTCCATTGCTTCTCGCTTAGCAGAGTGACGAAATTCGTCGATGAAGTAGGAGTTCATTGAATCGCAGAGAGGAAAATCAAAAACCCTAGAATTTCGATTTGTTAGAAACAGATTTGTTGAAAGGAAAATATTTTGTTTTGTTGATTCAAATGATTTCTAAGTTTATATTCAATAGTGAAAAAAAAAAAGAAGAAGTTTATATGCAATAATAGAAGCCTGAAGGTTAAGCCTGGCCTATCGGTGGGTTCGGTTTATTCGATTTCTCGGTTCTTTGAGTTGGGTAAAATTTCGCCAAATTGAACCGAGGAAGAAATTTGGGTCGGTACGATCCAGAAATCAGTTTGTTCGGTTTGGTTTGGTTTTTGAGGTAATTTAATTCAGTTTTTAATCAAAAATTTCTGTTTTTAACGAAATTCGGTTGAGTTCCGTATATTTTTGGTTATATTGGAATTTCAAAATTTTGGTTATTCGATTATTTTAATTTAAACTGGTTAGAAAAAATATAAAAATTAATAAAAATAAAAAACTAAAAAAAATAAATAAATTGGAAATCGATCGGTTCGGAGATTCCGAGTTTTGAAAACTTCTTGCTGATCGGTTCTTCTCCCCATCAAATCTAAACCGAATTCTCTAAAATTCAGTTCGGTCGGTTTGGTTCCATTCGCTTCTTGAGTAAGTAAACCGGTTAATACAAACAAACCAAGATACTTTACATACTAAACGGAAAAATACATCACCCAATGAGTTTTGATAAAATTTTGAATGATTCATTGATGATTTTAGTTATGCTCTTCTTTTTCTTAAATTCTTTAGAAATAAAACATCTCAAACTATAAAATTTGGATCTTGAATTTTACGAAGAAAAAAAATGGATTCGAATTAATCGTATATAACACTGTAAAAAAAAATTTATATAACAATACTACTAATCTAATACTAGTGTTTATTTAGAATCTTTGAACTTGTTTGTTGTTAATACAGAAGACACTTGAGGACTTGAGTCAACCACAAAGCTTCTGCAACCAAAAAAATGACTCCAAGATTCTCAGTCAATGAAGTGCACTTAAGTCTAGAGTTTAACCCAAATGTGTATCTTCTTCATCTTCTACACAATTTTATTTACTACCGTTTATGGGTTTGATCATGAGGTGGTTTCCATGGCCTACAAATAGTTTGAGACGGCATTAATTTTAGCTACTCCATTTTGAGATTGTGACCTTGAAATCTTGGGGATACAAATAAAGATTATATATGCAATAAAAACCACCATGGTTCATTTCGAGTCCCCTGTTAAGCAATTTCTATTTCATTCAATCTTTCAACAAATGTCATCGAATCGAACTGCATCTAGACTACTTGTTCAATTAAGATTATGTTATATAACCTGTAAATGTTAAATCTTCCACCTATACAAATATCTATGAATTTTTAATCTTCTTTGTATAAAGCTCCTTACCTAGTAATAAGGATCTTTAAAGACAATCACATAAACTATACAACAAATAGCGAATACTATAATCAAAACATCGAACGTAAGAGCAGTCATGGCTTGATCACTAAGCTCCATGTTCCTACCACCTAATCGATCAACCATATCCGGTATAGATTCATAATTGCGAAACTCTTGCTCTTTCGGATCCTCAAGCTTCATCCTCATCTTCTCAGCTTGACGACTCGCAACTTCTTGAGCCAATGTCCAGTCATAGAATCTCCTACTCTCTTCGTTGCTCAAAACATTGTATACTTCTCTTAGTTTCATAAATTTGTCTGAAGCCGTTTTAAGCGGTAATGAAGTCGTGTCCGGATGATACTCTTTGGATAATCTACGGTATGCAGATTTTATCTCTTCAAGATCAGCATCCGTTGAAACACCTAAGAATCTGAAATCATACAATTTACGGATTACATTCCATTTTGAAAAGAAAAAAGTTATGTAGTGAGAATTGGGTTACCAAACCGTTTTAATATATAAGCTGTTGACAAAAAAAAAAAGTTATGTAGTGAGAATCTAAATGTCTCACTGGTAATGAGAATCAAAAGAGTCTTTGATTAGTTCTGCAAACTTGTCGTCACTAAAGAGATTGTTTTTCTCATCATTAACGGATTTAGTCGGGTCGGATCCTCCACCGATCCAGCCTTCGTCTGGGTTTTCCCAGTGGATTCTTGTGTCTACTCCTGGTGATGGTTTTGGTGGTTTTGATGGGCCTTGTGATGCGTGAATAGGCATGACTCTTCTTGCCTTCTTCCTACTAAATGCTCCTATCTTGTCCCTGAACTGCGTGCCGTTTTGGATTTTGGGTAGGAACATGTATGACGTTTGAGTATAGGTGGAAGTTGCAGAAGCCATGGTGTTCTGTGTTTGAAGATGGTTTGTTGTTTCTTCTCTTTTTGCTTCATGTTTGTGTTTTCTGTTTCGCCGTAGAAAACTTGTCTCACGGCCTCATGATATGTGTGGTCTGGATTTTTTTTAATATCTTTATTGTCTTATCTCATTTCCAATAGAATACTTTATTTTAAAAATAAAATAAAATAAAATAAAGACAGACAACCTAAGAAATGTATTTCACATTTTCTCTGTTTGTTTGTTTATGAAATATTCAAATCATTTTGTAGTTATATCATTTTAATCATCTTGACTATTATTAATGATTATTCGTATCTTATACTCGACAAGATCGAAGTCTCCATTCATTTACAAGAGTTTGTTGCTCTGATATAACACTAATTTGATCGAGAAATGAAGGTCTTACGAAGCATTAACAACACCAAATTTATATGCTTATCCAAATATATTCGAGAACAAGGCATTTTTTCATAAAATGTAATATGTGGATATTCCACAATAGAACAACCTAGTGGAAAGAAAACACTAGCATATGTTGATGTTGCTCGGGTACTCCTCTTTCATGCGGTATTTATGATCAAATTTTGGATTGAGTGTGCCCTCGCGCCGTCTTATACGATTAATAAAACATCATATAAGTTGCTTAATGTCGACGCCCGTCGAATTGCTAGTTACACGTCTTCACGTCATAATCTTTGCGTTTTTTGGGAGTTTGTGTTAGACCCATAATATGGATCAAATTGCAAAAAAATTGCATCTCGACTTTGAAAATGCGTCTTCATGGATACTCTTACAATAAGAAAGGTTACTAGTTTACGACTTTGAGGGAAAAACGTTATTTACCTCTCGCAATATTGTCTTTTACCATGAGATCTTCATTGTCTTACAATCGACGATCAATAGCACGGATCCCTAATACAACACCAAAAATCTAAAATTATAACACGTTTACACCAAAAATCTATATGATAATCATTTCTAAAAATTCGGTAAATTAACGATTCGCGTATACGACATTTAACAAAATGTATAATTTTTACGAAAATTCCGTAAATTAACAAATTACTACTTACATATAGAATACTAAATGGTAATATATATTAAAAATAATTGTTACTAAAAATAAATAAATTTATTATTAAAATCAACTAATTCTACGCATAGCGGATGTTATCATCTAGTATATATATAATGGCAATTATTAGACAATAGAAAAACTACGTCTTGTTAATATTTGATTATTTATTGCTTTGACTCTGTGATATTTAAGGCAATTTCAAGATAAATTTCAAGATAAATTCTAATGTTGACTTCAAATATATGATAATAATGTGAATTGCCCGATATAATATAATTAGATTCAAAAATAAGGTTTCTGTTTGATTTATTTAGAGTATTTTAATAATTTTTTTGCTTTTTGTTTTTTTATTTATATGATAATAATTATTAGACATCACAGTTATATAAAGAACTATGTCTTGTTAATATTTGACTATTTACTGTTTTAACTCGGTGATATTCAAAGCAATTTTAAGATAAATTATATTTGACTATATTTTGTTGACTTTAAATGTATGAATAATAATGTTAATTGCCTGATATAATATAATTAGATTTAAAATAATATATATGTTTGATTTATTTAAAATATTTTAATAATTTTTATGTAAAAAAAGAAAATTTTAAAATTTTGAAATATAAGTTAGTTTTCAAAATATATAAAAAATTTAGAATATTTTTACAGTTTCATCAAACAAAAAATCATGTTTTCAGGTATATTCAAATAAAACTCACAATATTTTGCTTTTGTATTTGTCTCAACTCCCAACTAATTATTAAGAAAAGAGAAAAAAATCAAAAATCAAAAAGCAAAATCTAAGGAGAAAAAGAAAAGAAAAGTGTTACCAACCAAATCCCCCACACACAACAACACAGCAAAGCACAGCCTCTCTCTCTCTCTCTCACATAATCACATGTAAGTTAAGTACCAACTTGGTCAATAAAGTCACCTCTTTTTTTATAACCCAAACTCTCCCCACATCTTGCTCTCTTCTCCTCCCTCTCTCTCTCTCAAACACACACACACACACCATCTTCTTCACCATGGGAAGGTCTCCTTGTTGCGAGAAAGCCCACACAAACAAAGGAGCTTGGACCAAAGAAGAAGATCAACGTCTCGTCGATTACATCCGTAATCACGGCGAAGGTTGTTGGCGTTCCCTCCCCAAATCCGCAGGTCTATTTCTCATCTTCATTCTTTTCTTTGAACCGAAACTCAAACTAATCTCCGAAATCTATAGAAAACCGGATATTCTTACCACTAATCATCTCTAACTTTCTCTACAATTTTGCTCTTGACACAGGATTGTTGCGATGTGGTAAAAGCTGTAGACTCAGATGGATTAATTACCTTCGTCCTGATCTCAAACGTGGGAATTTTTCCGATGAAGAAGACGAAGTCATCATCAAACTCCATAGCTTACTCGGCAACAAGTAAATAAAATTTTCATCTCTTTCTTCTTTCTTTTATCTTTCCCGGGAATAAAAATCTCAGCTTTCCCTAGAAACAGAGAGAAAATAGAAACAGAGTCATCATCAATTTAAAATTTTGATTTTTGTTTTTTTCAGATGGTCATTGATCGCGGGAAGATTACCAGGAAGAACAGACAATGAAATCAAAAATTATTGGAACACTCATATAAAAAGGAAGCTTCTTAGCCATGGAATCGACCCACAAACTCACCGTCCGATCAAAGATTCCGTCGCCGTCACCGATTCCAAAACGACGCCGTCTAAGTCACCACACGCCGTTACTGCTCCTCCCCGAAACGACGCCGTTAAACCGAAGACGGAAAATTCATCAGATAACGGCGTTTCCACAAGCGGCACGACGACGGACGAGGATCTCCGGCAGAACGGAGATTGTTATAATTACAGTAATAATTCAGGAGAGAGGGAGCTGAATCTGGAGCTAACTCTCGGGTCTGGGTCTACTTCTTGGGTCGGGTCGGGTCGGGTAGTCGGAACCGGGTCATCGGTTGATTCGAAGCCGTGGCGGGATCCGGCGCGTTTGTCATTGTTGTAACTTGTAACTTGTAAGAATTTGGTAAACGACAAAAAAAATATCCCAAAATGGGTTTTTTATATTTTTTTTTTTTCTTTGTGGGTCCTTTTGGATAACTTTAGAATTATTTTACTTCAGTTTTTCTTGGCATTTTGTTTGGTTTTTGTTCATATCTTTACCTTTTGAAAAAAAAAAGAAGAAGATAAATACTTTCTTTTAAATTAAAACAAAAAAAAAACAATGGCTTCTGATTGGAAATTTTTGCTGCTGAGTTAAGTAGTTTACCGTTTTTATTTTTACCAACCCATAAAACGCCGTATAATTGAAATAATTCCTGTTTAAAAACAAAAAAACGCTTCTCTCTAAAATGGTGATGGCTTGGGCGACGACGGGTCTAGGTTTTTGATATGGGTTGTGATTGGTTTTGTGTGGTTTCTCAATCGCTGGTGTTTCTTGTTTCCATTACGGTTCAATTACGGTCGCCATTAAAGATTGGAGATTCTTCGCGATGCTCACGCGTAGCCCTGTCAAGCGGGTCCGATCCGCCCCGCATGATCCGCTCCGCAGCGGGTTTAAATGTTTTTTACCCGCGAAAATCCACCCCGCTAATTTTACGAATCAAAAATATTATTCCCGCACCCGTCCCGCTTGAATCCGCGGGACCCGCGGTTTACCCGCAAAAATTATAAAAATTAAATTTTTTATTTAAAACTATTTTTAAAACTAAAAAAAAATAATTTTTAATATCCTAAATTCTTTTTTAAAATATAAATACACATATTTATAAAAAAGTCAAAATTTACAGATTAATTATATCTATTCTAAAATATTTTAAAATTTTAATACCATTAATCAAACAATTATATCTAAATAAATCTAAATTTTTTTTTTTCTGCGGGTACCCGCGAACACGCATCGTCAAAATTATGAACCTGCACCCGCCCCCTTATTTGATTTTTCAAATCATCCGAACCGCATTTGCCCCATAGGGGTCAAGCGGGGCGGGACCCGCAGTTTTTTTACCCAATTGACATGCCTACACAGCAATTTGGAGAAAGTAGATCTCCCTAGGGGTAGGCAAAAAGACCATAACCGAAAAACTAAACCGAAATAAGTGATTTGATTTGGTTATAGTTTAACCTAAAAATCCATTTGGTTATCATTTTTATTAAGCTTTCGGTTTA
>OVAY01003363.1:0-11652 GCA_900406395.1 Kernera saxatilis
TCTAAGAAATGCTCTAAGAACCTTTACAATTCTCAATTGATCATGTTCTTAGAAGCTCAGAGTAGTCTCATCTTAGGAAGTTATGCAAAAACTTGTGCAAAATTGAATTACAAATTAACAAAATAAGGAACACATATGAACTAAGTCTGAAATTTCTTCGGCGAAGCACAGTGAGGAAGGAAGTTGATTCGCTGATGATGAGAGACGAAAACAGAGAGTAAATCAGTGAGTCGGAGGAGCCAATTCACCATTTTTCACCAATTCAACAATCGAAGTATAAGTGGTTTCTGCTTTCAGGGAAGGCGTTGCATAAGATGCAGACCGGATCTATTGGAAGACCCCAATTGATGATGCGATCCTTTAAATTATAATCTTAGTCATTATCTCTAATAAACAAAAAGTTTAGCAATCAATTATATGTGTATAATTGGTATATGACATTAAAAAAAATAAACAGTACGTGTAATTAAATATTGACCACGTCTAAATCTAAAAATATTATAGAAAACTTAGATTAATTAAGTGAATGTCGGGAAATATAACTGATACTAGTGGTAGCACCGGCAAGATAATTTATGCTTTCATATGATTAGTTTTTCTTTTAACGGAATAGGAGAATGACTTGTGATGCTAGTGAGACTATGGGAGATCTCAGAAACAAAATCCACTTTGATAAACCTAGAAATTTTCAATATGGTTAAACAAATGTCTGAAAAGTAAAGTGGATTTCTCTCCCGAAAACCCTGAGGTAAAAAAAAGAGCTAAGAAGAATGTTCCGAGTCAGAGAGAGAGAGAGAGGGAAGCAAGAGTGCCTCTTATTTACATACATCTCTGTCTCATAATTCTTGTCTTGCTCTTAAGCCTCCTCATTGATGTTTCACCTTCCCACTGCAATGCAAGAATGACATGAGACTTAGCAAGTAGACAAAACAAACCTAAAGGCAATACAACACACTCACACATGGATTAGAGGATTTCAAAGAGTAATCTTTGAAGGAGACAACCAATCGGTTAAGAAGCCAGTCGATGGAGATATGTTCAATTTTACGTTTCACAATTGGGTTCGAGAGATAAGATTCTGGCTACAGCGATTTCAAAGTGTGGAAATCCATTGGATGACAAGAAATGGAAACCAAGTTGCTGATTTTACTTGCCAAAGAAACAATTTATAATGGATCTTTCGTTGCTTATCATTATGTTCCTAATTCAATTCAATTGGAGAAGATGATGGTATTGAAATTCTGGATAGATTTGATTTGGTTTTGGTAATGAATTGTTTTGTAATTGATTGATTGGTTATGTGATCTCAAGTTCATAAGATCATTAACGATCCCAATATCGTTCAAGCCAACCACAAATACCTTTAAGGTAATGCTTTCTTCTCTGAGATTTGTTAGGAATAATAAATAGTTAGGATTGTTTACTTTTTTTTACATAGGGTGTGATTGGAAGAGGCTGTAGAGTCTTTGTACAGCAATATTTTAGATTACAGACTTAAACATGTACCAATCATGCTTTCCTTATTTTTTTTAAGTCTACAGCCTTTTTTTAATTTTTCCTTTTTTTTTGGCTGTACGAAGCTAAATATCTACAGCCCAAAATTTTAGGCTGTGAAGAATCAAAATATTTATCTTATATAAATTTTAATTGAAAAATAATTGATAATTAAAGAAACCCTAGCTCAAAACATATACATAATAATCAAACCTAAATCTTTTTCATACCCACAAAAAGTGACGATACATAAAAACAGAAAAAGTAGCATAAGAGAGATCAATTTGAGCTACTACTACGAGGACAAAAAGTGTAAGATAAACTTTCGTCACTATTCTATTTCTATTCGTATGTACGTTAATTATCTATGTTTCTCTTTTTCTATGTGCATCAATGTAATTCCTCTTGTATATAAAATTGTTCTGAAGTATATAATTTTATTTGTATACAAATTTTCATTACTTGTAATTCCTCTTGTATATAAAATTTTTATTAATAAGAACTATTGATGATGGGCCCGATTGGTTGAGAACGTAGTTTTAGATTTGTTGCTGTAGGATTTAAGCTGTGAGTTTTTTTTGTTGTGGCTGTAGAATTTTGGCTGTGACTATTTTAAAACGAAAACATGATTGGTAAATATTATTTTTAAGCTGTAGTAATTAATAAAAAATATCTAAAATAATAATTCTTAAAAAAAACCTTACTAACTCAAATTATATACTTCTCAGAAGATGATGTATTAGTAGCAATGCTAAGGACTGTAGAACTTACATCAGTTAATCTTTCATAAACCCAGGATGAATAACTAGCGCTCGGTACAGAGTCTGGGAAAACGAAATCAAAATAAGAATCGAAATCAACTGTACTAAGAGAAGCATAGACATGGAAATCAATCGATCAAACCCGGAGATCATCTCCAATTCCTTTTTCCATTGCTTCCGAAATCAAGAGTTGCATACGAGAACGAAACCAGAAAGAAGCGTATGACTGTATGAGAGAGAAAACATAGTCAATATATAGTGCATCTTTTTTTTTTGTCGTCACCTTACTGTATATAGTGCATCTTTTTTTTTTGTCGTCACCTTACTATATATCTATTTGGGCTTTACTATATATCTAATTGGGCTTTACTACTTTACCTACTATATAAACACTACAACTTGTTAATTTAAAAAAAAAAACATACAAACAAATACCAATCCATTTGATAGATAGATAGTCGGTCGAAATTATTTTATCGTTTGAAAATATATTGAATTAAACTGTCATGAGATTCACATGCCTGCCAACTAGAAAGGCTATAGCATTTATGGAAAATAGCGAAAAGCACACAAACTGGTAACAAATATCTCAAATGCTCACTTAGTAATCCTGAAGACCAAAATGAATCAATAATATGCTAATTATTCAAAAACCTGATACATATAGAAAGTAGTCGAGATTGGAGCGTAAGTTGCCAACCATCAAGCACTGCTACTACATCTCTCTCTCCTTTTCAATCCATTCAATATACTTTCTTTTATATTCCTAGTTGTAAATAAAAAGCAAAAACAAGGTCCCGATATTAATATTATATTAACAAGCTTTAGAACATGATCAATTGAGAAACTTAGAAAAGGATTTTAGTTATTTTTTAATTATAAATTTAGAGTTAAGAACGTTTCATAAAAATTTTAGATTTAGGTGTTCCAAAGGAGATCTCTATTAGGGGTTCTTAAAAAAAAAAAAAAAACAATCGGTTTTTATTGAAAGAAAAGAAAAAAGTCTTTTGTTTTTTTTTTTTTTTTTTCATCAAAATTAACATGGATCAGACCNGAAGAGTTGGTTTTTGTGTTTCTTAATTAAGAACCGACTCTACTCTTTTTAACATTTTTTTGATTATATAAATTCTAAAAAATGCTCTAAAAACCCTTACAATTCTCAATTGATCATGCTCTTACAATATAGTCCTTGTTTGACTTTAAATAGAGAAAGAAAAGCAACGTGATGATCATCATATGTGATCTGTATAACTTGTTATAGGCTTATAGCTCATACCTAGCCCTCTCAAACGAGTCCGACCCGCATTTAAATTTTTTTTGATCTGCAAAAACCCGCTACGTTAATCTTTTTTTTTTTTTGTCAACAGCTTAAATTTAAAACAGTTTGGGAACCCTATTCGGTGGTTAAATGTTTACAAAAACAATAGCAGACGGATAAATTCTATCACATTTTGCTAGTGTATCTGCTTTAATACTAAGAGCGCGAGAGATAAAAGATAGAGAGAAATACGTAAATTGAGCTTTCATCTTTTCGATTTCTTCCAAGTGGATCGCGAGAGCTGACAATTCCTTTGGTGATGACACTATCTTCACCAATTCATCAGTCTATGGAGACAGCAACAGTTGTCCATCCCTGGTCAAGCATACAAGTCATTGTCCAAATAAGAGCTTCCGTCTCTGCAACCTGAGGGGAAAAGCTTCTACGAACATTGCGGGCTTCCATAACAAGTCTCTCTACATCGTCTTGAAAGCATATTCATCCTTGACCAGAGAAAATGTCTGTCTCTTTCCACGATCTCGTCCCGCTAATCTTGCAAATCAAAAATATCACATCCGCACCCACCCGCTTGAATCCGTGGGACCCGCGGTTTATCCACAAAAACTAATAAAATTAAAAAATTTAAAACTAAAAGAAATAATTTTTAATACCATAAATTCTTTTAAAAAATATAAATACACATATTTCAAAAAAAAAATCCAAATTTATAGAACAATTTATATCTATTATAAAATATTTTAAAATTTTAATATCATTAATCAAACAACTATATCTAGAATAAATCTTTCTTTTTTTTGCCGATATCCGCGAATCCACTTCGTCAAAATTTTGAATCCGCACCCACCCCGCGATTTATGAAATCTAACCCATACTCGCTCCGCTTATTTAATTTTTCAATTATCCAATCCACACCCGCCCCGCAGCGAGTCAAACAGGATGGAATCCATGTTTTTTTTACCAAATTGATAGACCTACTCATACCCAAAGTTCCAAAATCTAAACCCTCCTCACCTCTGTGAAAAGGAAACTTCCTTGTGTCATATATATATATATATATATATATATATATAATAAACATAAATAAACACTTTTATGCCAAAAGGCAAAAACTCTTATTTTAATAAATAAATTAAATAAAATTAAATATGGTCGTTGTTTTACTTTGACAAAGAAAGTAGTCGAGATTGGAGCGTAAGCTGCCAACCGTCAAAGCACTACTACTACATCTCTCCTTTTCAATCCATTCAGTATATTTTTTTTTATATATATTTCTAAATCTAAATAAAAAACAAAAAACAAGCTCACGATATTAATATTATATTAACACGCTTTACAATATAGTCTTTATTTGACTTTTAATAAAAAAAAAAGTAACGTGATGGTCATGATATTGATAAATAACTGGTTAGCTCCATATCCAAAGTTCCAAACCTTCTCCTCTCTCTCTCTTCTCAAATGGAGGCTGAGAATTTGATGAAGCTTTCTCTTCTCCAACGCAGAAACGGAGTCGTTTCACAAACCCTAGACTTGGAACTCGTCTCCGTCAACAAATCCTCCGATGATCCTCTTCCATGTTACACCTCCCTCAAGGACATCCTCCCTTCCACCACAACCACCGTCGATTCCCCCTCCGTCTCCGCCGCAGTAGGTCCCACCATCTCAATCCGCAACCGCCTTGTAAAGCAAGCCGCGTGCGCCTACCTTCACCCTTCTACTCCAACACCTTCCTCTAACCCTTCATTCCTCCGCCGTGTCTCCTCCTCTTTCCTCCGCCTCTTCTCCGCCTTCTTCGATTCTCTCCTCCGCCTCTTCCCCTCTCCTTGGAAAATCTTCAGAACTTAGTGATTCAGCGAACAGATAAAAGAGAGAGAATTGTTGAGAAACTATTCTCACATCATTATCTCAGTTTTGTTTTTCAAGATTTCAAGATTTTCTTTTATTTTAAACAAATCGTGAAAATTTTTGATGTTCACGTAATACGCTTCAGTTTCAGCCGTGGAACTTGCGAGCCTAGCTTGGCACGAGTCTCCGCGATCGATGGTTACTCAGTTACCTTCACCGGTTTGCGTCGGTTTCTTGTAGAGAAATGATGCCAAGACTTGTCAGATGGTGAAAACAAGGCGCCGTCGATTTATAATTTTTTTATTTGATGTTAAATCTTTTGTTTTTACAGCTATTTGATGTTAAATCATTGTTATGTAATTTTAGTATTTATTAGATATTGAATGGATGATCCCAAAAATGGAGGTGCGCCTATATCCGAATTTATTAAAACTATCCGAGAAAGGAAGAGCGTTCGCCTTTCTCAAAAAAAGGAAGAGCGTTCGCTAAAAAAAAGTTCAGTTTATCCGAATGTAGTAATAAATAAATTTAAAAACAAAAAATGTAAGTGGGGATTTCTAGCTTATTCGAGCCGATGTTGTTGCAAGCCCACACAACATATCCAAGCCGAACTAGTTTCTAGTCAAACTTGTATATTTCAGTATGGGCATATCTATGTGTTTTGAATAGGAAGATCCCAAATCCAAGCCGAACTAATGTTGGGAGTTTCTAGTTGTTGTATATAAATTGTGACAATGAGGATGTGACCAGCAAAAATCGGTCCCCAATATCAACCAACAAAATTATGGCCGTTAAACTACCATTAGCTATTTAAAATTTTGATATATGATTTTTATTATCAAACTTTGTGCTAAACCCAGAAACTGTAATTCCAAAGAGAACGAAACTATTGACTCCATTGTATTTAGTTAGAAAAAAACTATATTAATCATACATACGAACTACTTAAGAACTTTTTTAAATAAAATAAGCCTAAATCTTTTAATTCTTCGATTATGCTATGCTGGATATTATTGGGACTTAGAACATCTCCAGGCTCCAGTCCCACTCTATTTTTTTTTCTCTTAACTCTATTATAGAGTATAATTTTTTCCAACATCACACTCTATTTCACTATAAAGTAGAGTAAAATACGAGATTACTCTATATTTAGAGTAACTCTATTTTTCTCTCTATTTTTTTACTCTACGTTACTCTTGAAAAAATAAAGTATAAAATATAGTATTACATTGAAGAGAAACCTTATTTTTTTATAGAATAAAAAATAGAGGGATAAATTGGAGGTTGTCTTAATAGTTTTAAAAGGTTTGTCATTATATGCTTTTTTAGTCATTATATGCATTTTTTTTTGGCTGAATTCAATTAAATTCAAATTGTAAGTTTTTTTTGTGTGGTTGAAATCAAAATATGCATGGTCAAATAGGATCTGAGATAAAAATACCCCAAGCAAGAAAATAAAAAACTTTTAGATGCATTTAAAAAAGAGTCTAAATAACAATGTACATGCATCTTAATAGAGATATGGTCTAAGTTGATCACAAGACTTTACTTAAATATTAACCACTATTAGAGCATCTCCATCAAGTAGTTCTCAATGGGTTTCTCACATTAAAAATAAAAAAAAAACTAAAAAAAAATATGAAAGAGAATGAGAACCGATTCTTATGAGATACTTTGAGAATCCCATGAGAAACTCTCATCTAGGACACATGGCTTTTTATTATTGGCTCAACTTTGTTTTTTTAAATCACATACTCAATAGTTTAGAATATCAATTAAATAGTTTGTATATTATTATTTTTTATTTTTATTTTTTTTTTAAAATTTTTAAAATAAATTTATCTATCTATCAAGATCCATCATACATAAGTTTAAAATATACATTTATATTATTTTTAGTTGATATTTTTAAAAATTAATACATTAATATATTGATGAGAAACTCACTAAATATTTTAAAAATATTAAAAATATTAATTTTATATTGGTTTCACCAATAAAGATGCTCTTAACCCTTCTCATAAGTCATGACCCACACGCGCACAATTATACAAATCTATGCGAGACCTCTCTCTCCATCTCTCCCTCCTTAAAGCTCTCTCTCTCTCTCTCTTCTCTATCCTTTTTAGCCGTCATCAGAAACAGAGTCAGAGAAATGGCGGCCAAAAGCAAGAAGAAGACTGTCTCCATTGTCGACGTCAGCTGCGGCAACTGTAAGATACCAAACTTTTCCTCTGTTTTCAAACTTTTCTCCAGAAAGCCCAAACCTCCATCCTCTGATTACCGCCACTGCCACTCCTCCTCCATCTCCTCCGCCACATCCTCCTCCACACCGCTGGCCACCGCTGCCGTCGCGATAGAGAAAGATTCCGACGACCCTTACTTAGATTTCCGGCAATCGATGCTTCAAATGATACTAGAGAACCAGATTTACTCAAAAGACGACCTCAGAGAGCTTCTTCAGTGTTTTCTCAGCCTCAACTCGCAGTATCATCACGGCATCATCGTCCGTGCCTTCTCAGAAATCTGGCAAGACGTTTCCTCTGCCGCTGCTTCGGCCATCGAAGCGTCTCCTCTCGTCAGCCGTCATGTCTCACGTGCGTCACGTGATTACTATAACTATTACTAGGCTACTTATTAATGGAAATGAATAGCTATATACTCCTATCTTTATTTATGTTTGTTTGGAAAGTAACGGTAACGTGATCGTAATAACTATTTTTAATTAGGCTCATGCCACGTGTTAGTATATTATTGGATTGTGACTATGCTCTTACTTTATATTTAGGTTTCCTATCATTCGGTTTCATACGAAAAACATATTGAACTCGGATAAGATTGAAAATCTGAGAGTCAAACCTTTTCCGATATCTTTATTTGTGGGATTTATTTGGCGGCTTAAATCAGGTAAGTTTAATGAAACCGCAGACTGATGTCGATCTGGATAATCCAAATTTTTTTTTTTTTTAAACATGTTTGACGTTGTTAACGTAGGAAATAGGTATCAAAGAACTTGTAAGAATAGTTACTAATTTCTTTTTAATAAGATAAACTAAAACAAGAGTTTGAAACGTAAAGAAGTACGTATGTAAATACGAGACTAAAGTTTAATTAATAATCTTCATAAATAGTATCTTCCTACAATTTTCAAATATGTTGACAAAAAAAATTCAAACATAGTAAAAAGTATTAAAATATTTCTAATATCACTGATCGGTTTTGGCTAAGCTTTTCTGGTTCTTTTATTAGTTCATATCTTTTAAAATAAATATAAAGTTATATTAAAAGTATTAAAATATGCATTTAAGATATAAAACAATAATTTGAAACGATTCTATTCTAAAACCAAATGAATAAGTACGGGACAATAATTACCTGTCCAAGTACGTAATTATGTAGAGGCCAGAGCTATTGAGTGTGGAGTGGACAATGAAGAACACGTAGAAAACTTGTGGCTTTGGGCGATAAAATACATGAGAGAAGTAGAGAACACATGCATATTTAAGATTCGCAATAATTAGAAAGAGAAGTACAGTAATACTGATAATTGGTAATGATTACACGAGTATTTATCAACTACAACGCTGTTTCTTCACACATGTACACATATCGTATATTTATAAGTATATAGATAATATGATAGATTCCAATAAATAATTATATGATGTAATGTTGGATCGTTATAATATGTATCGGACTCGTTATCAATTTCTGTAATGATGAAGTTTCGTCAAGTTGCACACTAAGTTCCAATGGATATTTTTATGACATCAAATGTGAAGTTTTGTCAATGTGAATTGTCGAAAAGAACCAACATTTTACCCTAAAATTCTGCTACGTCCCCACAAATTTTTGACACCCATCATTACAAAAGATAGAACAACTGTGAAAAATGTAATCGCTAGAAGACGAGTGATGCTGGTACAATGGTAATACCAGAGACTATCCACACTCGTTAAGTTCCGGGTTTTGAGTCCGGGTAAAATATCAATTATGGCGTCTAAAGCTAGAAGTTTTGTTCGTAGCCATCTATTTTATAGTAACTCTAATACACTTATACAAGCTTCCCTCAAATGATTAAAAATCCATTTTTTCGGTTGTTATCACCATAATTCGATTGCACTTTTTTGCAAAGGTTTGAGAATCAGTAAATCTCGTTGACAAAAAAAAAAAATAAAAAAAAATCAAAATTGAACCGAAACTAAATCACAGATATTTGCCTATATTTGACCCAAATAAAGAAAAAATATTTGCCTATTTGGTTTTATTTTGCCAAAAAATTTCTCAAACCAAACCAGACCAAAATCAATGCTTGTATGACCTCAAAGTTATCAAAGTTGAAAAAAAGTAGGAAGTGTTTGGGCTAAAAATAGATGGTTCTGTATTTCATGCAATTTTACCTATGAGCACAAGAAATATATTTGATTGAATTAATAACTTCTAAAGGACATTGATTCAATATTAATATGTAGGGACTGTTTGATTTTGTAGGGTTGGGATATTGCAATGCTAGTTTCCGGGGTTTGAATGTTTGAACATTTTAGGATTTCTAAAAAATCTTTAAAAATTTTGGACATAAAAAATTTCAACCAAATATCTATGGACGACAATTATATATTTTTTAAACGAATATGGTGTAGTTACCGATTTAATAAAGGTGTTAGTTCTTGTTAAATTATGTGTATCGATTTTCTTTTTCTAGACTTTAATTTTTTTAGGCGCATGTCTTTAAGCTTTTTGAATTTGTAAAATTATTTATGATCTACGCATCAAATGTCTAAATCCAATTTAGTGCCTTTGATATACTGGAGTTCTAATGTAATCTCCTTTATAAATAATGCTAACGACCCATCTATGTTAGAAATTTCCAAAATCTATGGTGATATCATATCACGTAAAACTTCTATGTAACATATTAAAAAAAAAAAATATATATATATATATATATATATATCTCAATATATTATACTTTCAGTGACAATTACCTCAGTTCGTTTTACTTATATCTCAGTGTACTCGTTCATGTTCTTAGAAATTCCAAATTACGATCATTATTATTTCAAAGCTCAAGAAAAACACCAATGATATATCAACACCTCATGCTACTTAAATTCACACACGCGGCTTATATATATATATATATATATATATATATAGTATCTGAATACCTGTATATAATATTTATGACCATAAATACAAACTTCATATCGATGGTGAACTGTATATAATCAATGACTAGCTATAAATATATGACTCAACTACCCAAAAAAAAAAATCAATAAATTGAAGTAAATATCAGATTAGACTTACAAATAACAAGAGAAACTAACCATTATTAGTAAGTGAGTTCATAAATTTTGACTGTTACGGACTAAAAAACAATAATTGCTTCAGCAGAGTTTCTTGAATTTTTAGTCACTACATTTACTCTTTCAATTTGAATGAGTAAGTTAAATATTTTACGTGAATGGTTTCCCACTCGTCTCGACAATGGGATGAGTAAAAAATATACACTATAACAAAGGAAGTTAGAAATGGACTAGTTAATTTGGTTTGCCTCTTACTAACATTTACCAAAATAAATTATTCGGTTTTGATAAGCCTACGTCGACCCAACAGGGTTTTCAAGTAATCGAGTCTAGTCAGTAGTGATCGTAGATAAAAATTGAGTATAGTAAATAGTGAGAGTGATCGTATTCCAAAAATAGAATTTTGAAGAAAACAATAACTGGTCGTCTCCCATAAGAAACTAGCTTTTTAAGAAACAAATGAAGCTTTCCGTAAGCCTTTTTACTATCTTTAAAGCTATTAGAGTGCCCAAATCGTTAATTGTCTCCACTTGGTAATAGATTTTCGTATGGCTTTTGTTAGATGAAGTGGATTTTTCTTCTTAAGAAAAGAATTAATAAATTGCGTATTGATGATCTATTTTATGTTTTGTTTTTGTCAATGATCTATTTTATGTTTTTTTTGTCAATGATCTATTTTATGTTTGAACTTTGGAATTCAGTTGTTTTTTTTTTTTTTAATGAAGAGGATCATGAGATCCACTAACCTGTGAAATATATATTTCGAACATGAGCAGAATTGTTTTGCAAAAGAAAAAAAAAAAAAAACATGAACAGAATCAGATTGAAAGAGTAAATTTAATGTCCTAACTTTTTATAACATGATCATCGGATCACACTAACTTTTTAGGCCATGATCAATTGAGAATTCTAAGAATTTTTAGAGCGTTTCTTAGAATTTATATAATCAAAAAAATGTTAAAAAGAT
>OVAY01003364.1:0-11651 GCA_900406395.1 Kernera saxatilis
ATCATTTAGTTAAGTGATTCAATTTAAGTGATTTAATTCAATGTTTTTTTTTGTAGTGGATCCAACGGCTGAAAAAAGGGAGAAAGAGGGATTAGTTCAGTTCTCGCCGTAGATCCACTTCTCAGCATTGTTGGTGTAAGAAACGAGTTCTTCAGGCTTGAACCACAAACTAATCTCGTCTTTAGCTGTCTCAGGTCCATCACTTCCATGGATAATGTTCCTGCAATTTCCCAATAAACAAACAAACAAACGAAATCTATGATCTCTGAGAAACGGACCAAACATATTACACAATTCAAGAAAATAGCCAATGTACCTTCCTACAACAACTGCAAGATCGCCTCGGATTGTTCCAGGTTCAGATTTCTGAGGATCAGTGGCTCCAATCAGTTTACGACCGTATCTAATCACTCCTTCGCCTTCCCAGACCTTAAACCAAGTTCAATGATTTTGGATGAGACTTATAAGTAATAACCAAGTCGGTTTATGCCTATGGTTTCAAAGTTGAGTGAGATTGTTCTTTAATTACCATGGCAATAACAGGGCCTGAGCTAAGGAAGTTACACAAGCCGTTGAAGAAAGGTCTTTCTTTTAGATCGTGGTAATGCTTCTGCGCGAAACCCTTTGAAGGAAGCATGATTTTGATACCAACAAGCTTGAATCCTTTGCGTTCGAACCGGGAAATGATTTCTGATATCTGGTGAGAGCCAAAAGATTTCAGAATGTTGAGCATTTGTGAAATGAGACCAATAAAGAATAATTATGCATAAACTTGGCCTATCTATTACCAGTCCTCGCTGCACTCCATCAGGTTTGATAGCAATGAAAGTGCGTTCCATCTGATTGAAACAGAGGAATCCAATAAGAAAGAGAAACCAAGGATAACCCACGAGAGAGATATCGATAGATGGACAAGTGTTTGGTTCGGGCGATATATTACCTCAGCAGCAAGTACTTCCTGATCTTGGAGCATGAAAGCTATAGCAGAAATGATGAAATATGCTGTGTTAGTCATAAAATCTAGGTAAAACATGAGTAGGAACCAAAAAAAGAAAAAAAAAGACTCATCAGCTATAAGGCTTGCAAATACCAATTCAGCAAAGGAGTTGAAATTAGATATCAATTTTGGAGTCAAAATGTTGAAATGCCTAATTAACCTTAGCTGTGTTACCAAAGTGAAGATTTGAGTGTATGTTCTATGTAGAATATATTCATATAAAACAGTATATCACAGGAAGCATAATGAATGTATGTAAAACCTGAAGCAGGAAGAGCGAGGAGTCCTGTAATCCATGACTTAGAGGCGAAGCCAGAAACCGATTTTCCAAAGTTGGATGCATACCGAGGGACTTTCCCAGATGCGTAAACCACTGTTGCTGCACCAATGGCTCTGCCTTCTGAAAACAAAAATATCATTTTATACTCAAAATGCTCATCAAGTATGATTGCCCATATGGGAATGAGTGGAAAAAAAAACTGAATTTGTTGTTCCAATAATTTCACATAAAGATGTGTTATTCTCTCAAGAACAGATTGATAAATAAGTTACAGATTACAGATTCGGTTTAATCGAGAGACGAAGAATGACCAAAAGAAGATAGATTTTGAAAACATTTGATTCATCTATCTACACATATATATCCCACGAATGTTATCTCATTTCTTACCCCCCAAAAAAAAAAGAGAGAAAATGTACGTACCGGAGAAGAAACGAGTATTCTTAGCTGAAGAAAGAAGAGACCTCGCTGCTCTAGAAGCAGATCTGCAGATTTGGGAGCTCATCTCTCTTATACGATGCGACAAGACTGACAAGAAGAGTGATCTGTGAGAAACAGAGAGAACTCGGGAAATGTGAACCCGTTGGAAGATTTTAGACCATCATGGTTTGATTGAATCGGGTCGGGTCGGTGCTCGGTTCGTGTTAAATTAAGAGCAGCACCCATTGGCCCAGGATTTATTGCCTTTTTTACTTCTTCCTTTTTCCAACAAGATTTGTTTCCTATTCAAGAAAGGTATATTCTTCAAAGTCTTTTACTACTAAAAACAAATTCCAAAACAAATGTATTTTTAAACCCCATAGGCCCATATATTCCAAAATCAGAACTGGAATCACGTGGGAGGGGAAAAAAAATGGAAAAACATCATAACTAAATTTGTGTAATTAGTTTTGCATATTTTGGTAAGTATGAAGATAATTGTGATTGACGATCCCACACATGTATAGTTGAAATGAAACTAAAAATTGTGAAGAAAAATCAAACATAAAAAAGTTTACCGAAAAAAAAAGAAAAATCAAACATGAATGCACGTGAATGGCGTGACGTAAGTTAGAACTCTCAAGACGACACGATGTTGTTGCCCAAAACCCCAAGACTGGACGCTTTTTCTCTCTTCTTTTCCCCTTTTCCCTTTGCAACAAAAGGCAAGCTTGCAAGTAAAAATCCCTTATTCTGCCAAAATAAATTCACCAACTTAACTCGTTACAAGCAACATCTGACGTCAGTAAAAGAACTTTCCAATGACGTGAATTCTACTACATCATCCAGAGCAACCATTTTATATACATAGAAATTAAAACTATACAGATGAAGTGAGCAATCTTCAATTTATTCCTGCGCTTTCGCTTGATCCATTTGGTAACCTTTCTTCTGGTTCACACTTGCAATCATGACGCAATACCGATAACCACGAATCCACCTGAAATTAGGAAAAACAGCGAAATCAACTAGTTTTAGATGTTGCAGGATCTCTCGACAACGGAATATGTGTTAAGATATGTAATTAGTTCACCTGCGTTTTAGAAGTGCTTGAGCACTCAAATCTTAGACCTTGACGGGTTAAGATGTAGAAGCAATGATGGGTTTCATCGAATTCTCTTGTGTAGCTTGGTAACGAACCAACTTCCACAATATCCGCTAGCAATGTCGAATCTTGAGGGCTCAAGTCTGCGATTAAAGAGTTTCAAGAGACATTACAAGAGGAATATACATTTGAGACAAGATCGTAAAAGCGAAACTTGCTAACTTACCTGTTGACAATAAAAAGAAAAAAAGACATGCTCCTTGAAGGACAACAAACCGAGGAAGCCAGTCATCTACTTCTGCATCATCTAGCGGTGGTGGTTCACCAGGGAGAGCTTCCCATCGCTGAAGTTAAACCGGAAAGGGGCAAATTTGTAAATAGAATATACACTACAGTGAGCCTCATGGATCAATGGAAAGTGATTTGGAGTAAAAACCTACACTTCTGATAAACAAATAACCAGATAAACGAGCAGAGCGCAAGACTTCATCCACATGTTCCAACCTATGCAAGGGTAGACGACAAAGAAGAAATGGGATTCTGCAGTTTTGATGTGAGTGTGGAACAATTTGAGCATATGACTTACTGGGCTTTGAGGTAAGCTTCCCTCTCTTCCAAATCAGAAATTTCTGACCTAAGTGATTCTAACTCCGCTGCTGATAGCTCTACCTACGAATAAGGGAGTGCTGGGTGATCAGGAGAAAACCTCTCAAACCTCGATGCAGTGAATCAAAAACAAAGAAGAAAAGTCTGAGAATGGAACCTTTTCTTGACCATCTGAGACCCAAGGCAGACGGCGAAGAGTGAACAAATTCAACATAAGTGCTGCTCGTTTCAGTTTCCTGCGAGTCCGTGACTGGCTATGAGACCTACTCTAAACAAAAACACCCAAAAATACCATCGATATCAGCTCAAAGATTCCCTTTCTAGCATATTTATGAGCTAACAAGTTACCTTACAGAAATATCTTCTCTTGGCTGCGAAGATGATGGAGAATCGTCTTGAGCGGCTTCAGTGGTGGGACTCGGAACACTAAAGTGATCAGGTAATATATTTAATTTCCTAGGAGTACTATCATCCATGAATCTGAACTTTGGCTTTTAAGAAGATTCCAAAACCTTCCACCAGAAAATGAATAAGTGTAGCAAGAAATCCTGCATTCAAATTTACTATCTCAGCTTGCAGTACATGGATTCAATAATTCCAGGGATGCACATTCTTACGTTTATAATTATCTGAAGTCGCTATGATTTTAAGAACTACATAACAGGATTTCTCAGAAGGAGAGCACAAAAACCACAGTTTTGTCCACATACATAGTAAACTTGAGATGCCAAAACTATAGAGCATCATTGCTTAAAAGGGTCCTCAATCCTCATCTGAGCATCTGAGCATGATCTAATCTTAGATTCTGATATGAATCAATCTCCTGAATGAAATTTAGCATGCCATGAACACTTAAATCTCGCTAAATGACCTATCTTATACTTTCTCTTATCACAGATCTAATCACAAGAAAGAAACACATCAACTAGAAATTCTTATTCTTCACTGAGGATCAAACATACGCTTATTCTATCAATTCAACTCCGAATTTAACAATCCCACTTCGAAGAAAAATTTGCTCTCTCCGTTCAGAATTTAACAAGTCCATACATCAGGTGCAAAAGAAAAGTAACAGAAGAATAGTTCAGTTTCTGCAAACAAGCACAAACCGGTGAAAACGAACTCTTCTTTCTTCTCTTATTTTATGAGTTTTTAAGCACAAAAAAAAACTACAGCATCGAATTTTCTGGAAGTAGTTAAAGAAAACCCAAAAAAATCGAAACCTAACCAAATTCAAAAACCTTGAGCAAAAACAGAATCTCGGTAGTCGGAATTGACTAACGAGAACCGTCGGAGAATTTGAAAAATCAGCAAAACAAAAGATCACGAACTTGTTACCTGATTCGAAGGAGAGGTCGAAGATGAATTTTTAATCAGAAAATATAAAAGGGGAAACACGAAACTGTGATTTCTGTTTATAAGGGAAAGTATTTTGACCCAATTGGTTTTTGGTTGTGTGCTGCTTCAGCAAGAAGAAGCTGGGTTTAGGCATTAAGACGCTTTAAAATTGGTAGTAATAGACGCTTTTACCCCTATGTTACGTCGGCCACCTCAGCTCTACCCACATGGGTATTGTTGCAGATTCTACAATGTTATTAACGAAGTTGTTTGAGAATTGAGATAAACCTGGTTTGTTATAGATTAGTCTTCCCATAAATTAGGTAATTAATCATGAAAACCTATCGAATCTGATGCTTTTATACTGACCAAATGCTGATGAGTGTAAAGGACAGCCTAAGACAAAAGTGGATGTGTAATGATTTGGGAGGATGGGATACCAGTTATTAATTTCGTTGACCAAATGCTTTTTCTTGTTCTTGCTGCCCTTTTTTAATAAACAAACAAAATAAAACACGTTAGCAATATGTTTAATCAAGACCCATAATGTAATAAAGATATTCGAACTAGGTCCAGTTTAAGCTTTGAAAAAGCCCAAATGCCTAATTTTGCTATACGAAACAAACCATCCGGTTACGTATAAACCGGATCAGGTCCAACAAGTGGACATAGATAGCATTAATCTAACTGAAATCATGATATGTGGTCACTATAACAAAGCCGATCACGCTTCTTTCTTCTTCTTCTTCTTCTTCTTCTTCTTCTTCCTATCTTCACCAGTAACCTCTAAACTATTCTGCAAGATTTTTTTACAATGGCGACTTCTTCGATCACTATACCAACCATGAGATCTCCGATTCGGGGATCCAAATTTCTTGGCCAAACCCATCAATTTTCGACTGCTAACCGATCGATTTTCCCGCCTCCGAAACAGCTATCAAACGTTCATCAAGTAAAAGCTATGGCTAAATTCAATCTATGGGAAGTGATGGGAGGAAGAGGATTATGCAACGGAGAGAAAGGTATTGAGAAGGAGCTCAAGAGGAACATTGAAGACGAGCAAGAGACATCAAAAGCTGAGAACGATACGGAGAAAGCGAGCGATGACAATACCTTGTCGTTTAAAGTACCTGAAGACGGTTTTGATAAAGAGATGATGGGTCTCACCGGAGGCTTTCCCGGCGGCGAAAAGGGATTGAAAACGTTCATTGAACAAAACCCGCCACCGCCTCCACAACCACCTGCTAAACGGGGTAGCGATGTATCCGCGGTTGTTGCTGATAAGAAGCCGAAAGCGCCCGAGCTGCCTCTTCTCATGCCGGGGATGATCGCTATAGTCAAGAACCCGAACAATCCGTATCACATGTACTGTGGGATTGTGCAGAGAATCACGGATGGAAAAGCTGGTGTCTTGTTCGAAGGAGGAAACTGGGACCGTCTCATTACTTTCAGGCTTGAAGAGCTCGAACGAAGAGAAAAAGGTCCACCGGGTAAGAATCCAAAGTCTTGTGTTCTTGAGCCTCTTATTGAACAGATGCAAAAGGAGGAGGCAGCACCATAAGTGATCTTTCTCTGCTTTCTTCTGATTTTCCTGTGAATGTATATGTAACGTACCTTTGCGTTTAGGCTACAAGATTTCTGACTGGTTCTAGAAGAGCTTCATCATGTGATATACACAAAAAGGAATAAACGATGAAATTCCCACCATAAAGCATTAATAGGGATTAGAATGCCACTCAATCAATGGTGAATCAGTATAGAAGATATATCAGTATATAAAGACTGCAATGAAGTTTTTTTATTGTGTCATCGGACATCGATTTCTGTAAACCAAGTCTTGACTCTTGACTATATTCTGTGAATGGTGAAGAAGAGAAGAGGTGCACCATCTCTCGTTAACAGATTATGTTGTATGATGATCAGAGGCAGCCTCCCAACTGTGAAGATTTCCAGAAAGGGAGAAGTTAGAAATGGAACAAAATCATCACATAATAGAAAAAGAAACTCAGATTTCGTTTTTCTGGTCCATAAACTTTGTAGTTACTCACGCCATTATAGGATAACCGCAGATACGTGTTTATATACATTCGCAACGAAACTCAAGGGAAGTAAATATGAAATGGTGCAGCTAAACTCAACTCGTGAAAATGGGTAAGACTTGTTTAAGTGTTATTTCATGTCCAAGAAGTTACTTACCAATATGGCTTCCATTTCTTCGTTTGAAACTGGCGTGCGCTTTGGCTGCAGAGATGCCTTCCCGCCCACAGTCTTTGGGGTGTTCAAATTAGAGAAGAAAAATGTATCAGCTTCATTTTCCACCTGCTTCTTGCCCTCTGTAATTGCACAAGGTAAAACTCTTAATGCCAGCAAGTAAATCTTAATGAAAATTTCCATCAACAAACAGATCATTAATACCCAAATCAAGCTAAAACAAGAGAACTTCTACAATGATTTAACATATGATTCCAAGCTGATACAAGTTATAGCAGAACAGCTCCTGTGAATAAAGTAGATAGCAGATATTTGATTTAATGCTAACCAAATCTGTGTGAAAACTAGATGAAAGAATATTCTTTCCCCACGCGAGAAGAACAAAGAAAGTGATGATTTGAGATACCTCGTAGTAGTTATTATGAGCGAAGAATCAGTTTTCTTATTCAGCCAAATTCTATAACAAAAGCAATGACAAACAGAGACTCATAGAACAAATCGTAAACGAACTTCGTTTGGTTCAAATCCTTCCATGTCAAAACTCTGGAGAGTCTCCATTCTAACGATTCAAATTACTCTCAATAATTTATATATCCTGGAATCTAGGTATCTAGAAGCTAAATTTATAAATGCAAATCACTGATTCTTTCGGGTATTTTCGCGGAACGACACAGATCCGAAAACAAAAATATCCAAGCCAGACGGATACCATCTCTATATCTGATTCGTGTCAATGACGTACACAAAATTTTCGAATCAAGCAAGAACAGCCGAGATAAATCATGAAACTTAACACGACGAACGACATAGATTCTGCATAGAGTGTTCACGATAAATCAAAAACCTGAAGGTTTCAAATGTCGCTGAGGAAATTTGATGCGAGGAATCCTCTTCAACCCGTGAACTACGTTCATCTTGTTTCGCTCTCCGTTCTCGTCCGTACCAAGGAGAATGTTGACGGCGACTGGAAAGTTCCTCTGTTTTTTTCGACTTTTCAAACCTTCGACTTTATTTTCAAGTTTCTCCAATCGTGGGCCATTTTACGTTAGTTGGGCCCAACTAAAAGCATATGGGCCCTCTCGATCCGGCCTATGTTCATGTAGTGATCCGACTGATAACGCTATAGAATTGCGGAATCATCATAAGGAAAAAAAGAAAATGATAATTGAAGATTCAACTAGAAATCTTTGGAATAGTAGAATCTTTTTTTTTTGTTTTCTCATTCAATATTTTGGAATAACAAAATAAGTGAGTTGACAAGGATTTGTATCCCATTGGTCTTAAGTGCCACATTGGTTATCTCTTAGTCACGGGAGTTCGATCGTATTCCTTTTATTGGATAAAAAAAATAGGCGTTCACGTGTTGAAAAAAATTGAATGAATTTGAATTGCGTTTGAAAAAAAATATATGTGTTTGGGAAGAACGTATGTAGTGTGATTGGTAAGAACATTGGAATTGCATGATTATTCTACCATTATACAATTTCGTAAGTTATCAAACGGAATTTACCTTTTTTATTGGTTATATTATATAGACATTATGAGAATTTAAATTCGAGGGTGACGTAACTAGGATATTAACAAAAACTACTAGATTACATGTTATGGTTTTTTATTGGTTATATATTTAGATTTGTGTTTTTGGGTACGATATTGTAAGTTTTGTACTTTTGAGTATATGGAATGATATTTTCCCTAAGAAAAATAGTTCTATTACTATTTGTAATGAGATATCAGATGATGAGTGTTTGATGGAAAATGTTAGAATCAGGACTTAGTCAAGCGGAGGAAAAAAACTTTTGGGGTAGTTGGTCGATAAGCACCAAAATTTGGTACGCTTTAAACGCGTTTTCTAAATTTATCATTTTTTTTTTGTTAAAAGGCATTTACCATTTTTTTATTTGTTATTTTTCTACACTAATAGTCTAATACATACGTACGGTTCTATCTAAATTTATAATAAATTTTATAAAATATACTAGTTCCGAATAACTTTTGCTAGTGTTGATTTTGGTCGACGGTCTATTCTTTATTTTCATTGCGATGATAATTCTCAGGACATCGCAATCAGATTTTAACCTACATTTGATTAATTACAGAAAGAATCTGTGACAAACACAAGCGTTCATATTTGTTTGGTTTAGTTAGCTGCGTGTGGATATTATTGAAATATTAGTGTAGAATTAGCTCTCTTTTGTTTATTAATTAGCTAGACTAATTCAAAATGGAGTAATTGACCACTTCATATAGAATGCCACCAGTGGCACGGCATCATTTTTGTTTGTGGAAAATTTGATTGTATTTTGATTATTAAATACATTAGAACGTCTAGTAGTTGATTTTTCTGATAGAAAATGATTGACAATTTGATAAAAGTGACAAATTTACGTAATATCATTTTCAGGCGCATATGAGAGAAGACTTTAAAGTCATGGTAAAGCTTTTGACTGATTAATGATGATATTACGTTTGCTTCGTTTACCTTAATTCCATTAGACCATGACTCAATTTACTCCATCCAAACTCATGAGCAGACAAGTATGTACACACATACTCTAATACTACTATGATCTTTGATTAACTGATGATCTCTAGTTTTTGTATTCTAAATCTTTCAAAATTTATCCGTTATTTCAATTAATCTTAATTAGCCTTCTTATAATTCAACATCGACTGTGAACTAATGAACTTTTTCAATTGTTTTGTATTGATATTAAAACTTAAAGATGCTTCTTTCACTTTTTCATGGTAAAGCAAAAAGAAGCACTACGAGAAAATCTGAATAAATTCTATTACCCCACGGCAAAGTTACGTCATCCTCTTACCCCAGAGCATACTCCACTACGTGTCTTATTAATCAAATCATATTGGTGGCCTATATATACTCTTGTCTCTCATTAGTTGAATATACAGAAAAACAAACTTGCAATTCTACAAAAACAAGAAGATAACATAAAAACTTTCTCTCCCTTTTGTCAATAGAGAAGAAGAAGAAGAAGAAAAATGATGGATTCTTTAGCTAAATGCTTCAACGGACTTCAGGAAAGGTATGAAAACGTTCTAGAAGCAAAACCCATTTACAGAGACGACTTAGACATAACGTTGCCTCTCAACGAATCAGAAGTTTCAGTAGAACCGACCAAAAAGTCTCGGTGCTTACAGAGAGCCAAGAGGATTGACAAATCCTTGAGGTTCGAAGAGGAAGAGGAGGAGATTACAAAGCCTCTTGCTCAGAAAGAAGGTCCCAAGCCGCGTAAGGTTGTGAGGTTTCAGTTAGACAATAATAAAATCTTCGAGCCGACGAAGGCCGTGAGGTTCGATCTTGATCAAGAATTCGAACAAAAGGAGAAGCCTCTGGAAGCAAAAGAGTGTTTGAGTAAGGTCAAAGGGAAGGAAGAGGTTGTGAGGGTTAAGATCAAGATGACGAAGCAGGAAGCTCAGAGATTATTGTCGAAATGCAAAAACGACAGCGTTTTGGATTTTGAGCATGTGGTGGACCAGATCGCACACGTCCCGGTTCATCAGCTTCAAGTCGCTGTGGTTGTCGTTGCTTGTAATAATGAGCGACAAGGAAATGGCTGCTGGTTATCCCATCTAGAATAATTTTTAACTAATTTTGGGTTTATTTATCGAAATTTGTAGTTTTAGTGTAAATATCTCTATCTATGACGTGTAAATATTTTGTCACAGATTTATAGAAGTAACAAGGTTTTGGGAAATATTATGTTGTTGTTTCATAAATAATACTCTTGTATAAGTAGGAATGAACTGGGAAAGATTTGAATATTCAAATAGATCATCTGAATCGATATATGTACATCTTGATTGTGGCCTTGTGGGTATCAAATCGAACCGAATGTTTTAGGTAATTTATACATTTTCGTAGTAATGCAAGCGAGAAGCGACTATTAAATCGACCTAAAGATTTTGTTGGGTAATTTATCCTCATAGTAAGCAAGCGAGAATCTTATCCAATATAAAATTGCTAGATTAATTAAATATATACGTACCTTGATTAATATTCTCATGAAAAGTATATAATAATTAATTAATTTGATCATGCACTTTTTTTTCCACATCCAACGAGACACGACATGCCTGGCTCATTAACTGCAGGTAGATAGAATTTTCAATTTTGATGATATTAGTTGTTTTCAGACGTATTTATTGGGCTATTTATTTTGTGTATTGGGCTTAGGTTAAGATTAGGCTAAAATAGCCGAGTAATACTTTGTATAAATATGTTGTGTACTAAGTTGCATGGAAACGGAAACGGATACACGGAAGCAGAAGCGTTTGAAAGCACGGAAGCGAGTTTTTAGAAAAACTTAGGAAGCAGATACGTGTTGGAAACGTATATATATATATATATATATATATAATGAAATAATATTATTTTAAAATAAAAAAAATTGAGAACAACGATTTATCTTGATTAGTTTTCTAAGTAAATCGATGCATAATATATCAAACAAACAATAACAAAATTAAAATTACTTTGCTTGGTTTTCATAGTCATGAAGAAGAAAAATAAAAAACTATAAAATATAGAAAATAAGAATTGTAAAAGATGGTTCAAAATTTATATGTTTCTTAATTAGATTTTTTAATACAATAATAAAAAAACTAAAATTATCCTAAGATTTTCTAATAATTTATTATTTTCTACGATTTTAAATTTGGAATCGTAAAAA
>OVAY01003365.1:0-11026 GCA_900406395.1 Kernera saxatilis
GGAGCCTGCAGAAGATTCACAACTTCTTGTCACGGTTTACAGTTTTGGACATAAAGTTTTTTACAATTAAGAGCATAATAAGATTTATATTAATAAAAGGTTTAGATTACTAAATTTCTAAAAGAAAGATTTAGTTTTACAAACATAAGGAAAAAATATCATATAATTTCCCCTTGTTTTGGGCCTCATATAAACTTGTTTCGTATTTTTCAATCTATCACTTTTTCATTTAAAATAATAATCCCTTTGAAAATGAAAACTATATTTTTGACCATCTTTTCAATGGAGAAAATTCGAACACCCAAATAAACGATTTGCTTGTAAATTGTGGTCAACGAACAATAATCGGACGGTGGAAGATCCACGTGTGTACTATAACGGAGCCGATCGCACCGTCCAACTTTAGCAAAGGTGAAGAGGCGGCGAGGTGGATCCCAACTAAAAATTGGGCTTTTATGTGGGGCCCATTTTTGTCCAGCCATGCATCAAATGTATATGCGCACGTGGGACCCAATATCTCTTTACCGTCTACCAATGCAAGTATATCATAAAGATTTAATGAATTAAGAATATATATAAATAATTAATGTATACGAGGTGATAAATATTACTGTTAAAAAGCGTTAACCGGACCTAAACAGTGTTATAAACTTATAATAAAATCCTAAGTCATATTCTTATCAGTGAATGTAAAAGGTTAACAAAAAAAAGAATCGTAAAAAAGTAGATATTCGTTGGAAAACAAAAAAAAAAGATGAAATCGGCTTTTTGGCATATTTCTTTTGTCAAATAGAGAAGAAGCTCGTATGACCTTACCAGAACCAGTCGTCTAAGCACCGGGTGCATCATAGCTCGAGCTCCCTTTGAGATCTCTGTCTCTATTCTCACCAATTTCTTCTTCATTCATCACTCTATCTGCGTTGTTGGGCGAGAATGGGTATTTTATATTTTCGTCTCTGCTCATAAATGTTCCTGATCTCGTGGATCCGTTTTCTTTTCCCTTTGATCTGATCAGTTTTCGTTTTTGACCAAGCGTTATCCGTTTTTTATATCAGTTTCTTTGTAAGTTGTGTGATTTGGGCTGTGATCTATCTGTTATAAATTTGGATAGTCTCTTTGCTCGGAAGATGGTAGGTGATTGGTTCTGCTGTGTTCTTTTGGTAGCAGATATGTCTGGAAGATGATTTAGATTTGCTTAATTTCTGGGTAAATTTGGCGAGCTTTTGAACAATCTGAAATGTGTCTAGTTTTTTAGTGGATTAACAGTTATTTGAGTGCTGGGAAAATGCGAGGAATCAATGGAAACTCCAAAAATTTCATCAGAACTAAGGATTCTGGGTTTAAAGAAGATACTCATGCGAGGAGGGAGGAATAAAAAGCCTCGATTTTGAAGCTTTTATAGAATAGCAAGACTAAACTTTAGATTCAGTTTCTAATATGCGGGAAGATCTTGCTTCGTTCACAGGCTGCATTTTAATTGTACACAGTGCTTATTTTCTTTCTTTCTTTATTGTATGGAAATTGCAGATGCCGCTTGCTCTACCCAGCTTATTGATGGAGATGGTGTCTTTAATGTTTCTGGGGTTGATCATTTTATCAAGGAGGTTAAATTGGAAGAATGTGGTCTTTCATATGCGGTTGTCTCGATTATGGGTCCACAAAGTAGTGGTATGTATCAAATCCTTTAATGCAAAAGCTTGCTTCTTCTGGATCCATGTTTTTTGTTTATGGCATGATTTTGACGTCATTCTGGTTGAATTTGTAGGGAAGAGTACGCTCTTGAATCATTTGTTTGGAACAAACTTTAGAGAAATGGATGCATTTAGAGGAAGGCATGTTCTGCTCTTTGTATACTTCCTCGGACAAATGCTTAGCTTCTAATTTAAGATTCTTTCCGCTGAAATTTCTTCTTTTCAGGTCCCAGACGACTAAGGGAATCTGGATTGCTAGATGCGCTGGTATTGAGCCTTGCACAGTTGTGATGGATTTAGAGGGTACCGATGGGAGAGAGCGTGGAGAGGTGTGTAGCCTCGGTCCTTGTAATATTTTACTACTTTGTTTCATACGCTACTTAGTATGTCTTATTGTTAGCTTTCGCACTGATTGTGAATGACTTTGATGAAATTTGACTTGTACTGATTAGAGTCTTAACTTGGTTTCGTGCACTGTGTAAATCTTTAAGGAGCCCACACAAAGAAATTGCTGTCTAAAAAAGAATGTATCACACAGAATGGCTTACTTACGTACAGTTTCCTTGTATTTGGCTGTTAGGATGATACTGCTTTCGAGAAACAGAGTGCTCTTTTTGCACTTGCTGTCTCAGACATAGTTCTCATAAACATGTAAGTGGTTAAGTACTCTATTTTCTTCGATAGGTAGCAAGGCATCTTTTTCTGTCTTTATCTTATATCATACTGTTTCTCGGATTTGTAATGCAGGTGGTGTCATGATATTGGTCGGGAACAAGCAGCAAATAAACCTCTTTTAAAGACTGTGTTCCAGGTAAATGTCTGCATCTTCTTATCAGGATGAGTTATCTCTGATACGAAGTCTCAACACTATTTGCTTTTCCTGCTACATGCGATCAGGTTATGATGCGGTTGTTTAGTCCGCGGAAGACGACTTTAATGTTTGTCATAAGAGATAAAACGCGGGTATGTATTTGTGTTTTTCCATTTTAGTAAGTGGTAGCTTGCATCTTGTGTTTTCTTTTCTTCCTTTTTCTGTTTTATGGATTATAAGTTGTAGACGTTTCTAATTTCTGAATATTTGCAGACGCCACTGGAAAATTTAGAACCAGTGCTGAGGGAAGACATTCAAAAGGTAAAACAAGAGACAGTCTTTAGCTTTTATATACTTTGACTAATAGGGCAATCCCTTATATTTTTCCCTTAAATGCAGATATGGGATTCAGTCCCCAAGCCTCAAGCACACAAAGAAACTCCTCTTAGTGATTTCTTCAATGTACGTCTCTGGCTTGACCATGGGATAAGAACTTAGTATCATTCTTCTTTTGCTATGATCAAGAAATGGGATTGTTTCTTATGTAACAGGTTGAAGTAGTTGCTCTTTCTAGTTATGAAGAAAAGGAAGAGCAATTCAAAGAGCAGGTCCTTTCACAATTAGCTTTACATTTTGGAGAAAATCCAGGGCCACCTTATGTGATATTAATGCTTTTCCTATAAATTTTTCTGTGAACGAAAGGTCTATAATCTGAGACAACGGTTCTTCCACTCTGTCGCACCTGGCGGGCTTGCTGGTGATCGTCGAGGAGTTGTCCCTGCCAATGCGTTTGCTTTTAGTGCAAAACAGATGTGGCAAGTCATCAAAGACAACAAAGACTTGGATCTTCCAGCACACAAGGTATTTTGCTTTCTTAAAGCTCTCTTCCCGTCACCCAGACGTCATTGCTCCTTCTGGTCTTGTTATTTACGCGCTGCCTATACGCAGGTCATGGTAGCAACTGTGCGGTGTGAGGAAATTGCCAATGAAAAATTCTCTAGTTTTATCGCGAATGAGGTGAATTTTTCTTAATACTGCTTCACGCGTTATCCTTTTCAATGGCTCTTTCGTTAATATTCACATCTAAATATTTGTATAGAATTGGCGTGAATTGGAAGAATCTGTACAGACTGGTCCTGTTTCCGGATTTGGAAAAAGGCTGAGCTCAATTCTCCAGTCTTGCTTATCAGAGTAAGAATATCGTCTTCAATTGTTCTGTACAGTTTTTTTTTCCTGTGTGCTGACTTTATTGAACTATAGGTTTTTATTCTAGGAGGGTAGGAGTTTCCTTTTCATGTGTTTCCTAATTTTTGTCATAGGTATGACACAGAAGCGACTTACTTTGAAGAAGGTGTAAGATCATCCAAGAGACAACAGCTGCAAGAAAAGCTATTGCAAGTAATGCATATACTATTAACTTGTGACTGTTATACTTGTGTTTTGTTGCAATCACACGTGGCCTGCAAACATTCAGAGTCTTGCACCGTTGTAAAAAAAAAGCAGATAGCTGGTACTAGGCACTCATTTTCTTTTTGTCCTATCCAGCTTGTTCAACCAACTTTCCAAGACGTGCTTGGACATTTGAGATCTGGAGCACTTGAAAACTTCAAGGATGCTTTTGAGAAGGCCTTGAATGCTGGAGAAGGGTTTTCATCCTCTGCGGACTCCTGCGCTCAGTCATGCACGTCTAAGTTTGATAAAGGATGTGAAGGTATAGCTTACTGTTGACGTTACTGCAGGAGATATTGTGATCTAGATAGCATGTTGGAACCTGAAAATTATAATTCGAAAGAAGCATTAAAAGATATCCGACATCAATGGGAATCACAAAGGAAATGTTTTGTTGCAGAGGCTGTTATTGAACAAGCAAAATGGGATACATCTAAAACACGGGAAAAGCTTCAGCGTGATATTGAAGCCCATATCTCTTCTGTCCGTACTGCAAAGTTGTGTGAACTGACTACTCTGTATGAGGTAAATAGAATTCTCAAGCAGCAAAAAGCCATACATATTGGTCTGGACAATCTAGCACCAAACTGGTGTAATCTCCTATCTGGACCTTCCTAATAGATAATCGTCGTTGCAGTCAAAACTAAATGTAGCATTATCCGGACCGGTGGAAGCTCTCCTGGATGGAGCTAATGATGAAACATGGCCAGCAATAAGAAAGCTACTAAGACGGGAAGGAGAATTGGCTGTCTATGGTCTCTCCGACGCATTATCTGGTTTCGACATGGACGAAGAAACACGGAATAAAATGCTGACTGACCTTGAGAAGTATGCGCGAGGTATTGTTGAAACAAAGGCAAAGGAAGAGGCTGGAAGAGTGTTGATGCGCATGAAGGATAGGTGGCACCATTTTACTAGTCTTTCATAATTTCCTTGTCCGATAACTTCCATCTTTTACACAGCTTTCTGATTAAACAAACTTCTACGCAGATTTGCTACAATCTTCAGCCATGATTCTGATTCAATGCCACGTGTTTGGACTGGAAAAGAGGACATCAGAGCAATCACAAAAATGGCTCGTTCTGCAGTATGAATCCTACCTGATATAGCAATAGCAATATCTCAGCACCTATTCTTTGACTCGATCGCAAATTTCTCGAGATTTTGATGTTACCCTTGTTGTCTTTTTCTAGTCCTTGAAGCTGCTGTCTGTTATGGCTGTTATCCGCTTGGATGATGAACTCGACAATATTGAGAAGACATTGACTCTCGCTCTGGTTAATTCTACAAGCAACAATGCTACTAGCAAGAGCATCAGCACAATTGATTCACTCGCCTCAAGCACTTGGGAGCAGGTGACAAAACCTCACTCAGTTTATAATATGAAAACACAAAAGGTCTCATTTTTATTGCTCACGCCTTTGAGATATATAAGATCTCTATCCTTACCTTCTTATTATCAGGTTGCACCAGAAAAGACGTTGATCACACCTGTTCAGTGTAAATCACTGTGGAGGCAATTCAAGAACGAGACTGAATATACCGTTACACAGGCCATTTCTGCACAGGTACACTAATGTTAGAATTTCCTAATGTCTTTTAAAAGTTTCAAAGATATGTTATCAGAATCTTACCTCCTTTCTCATTTGGTGGTTCATAAGCTAACAGCCTATAAAATTTAAGAGGTTTAAATCTGAATAGAGTCACACTGAATTTCAGGAAGCTAACCGTCGGAATAACAACTGGTTGCCACCTCCATGGGCAATCCTTGCCCTGGTTGTTCTTGGGTTTAATGAATTTATGACTCTCTTAAGGTACTCTTACCTATGGTTTTGAGTTGACTTAGTTTTTTCATATAAAGGAGATTCTCCCTACTCACGTTTCCCTTCCTTGCTTGCATCTTTTGTGGCAGAAATCCTTTATGGCTCGGTGTTCTTTTTGTCGGATACCTTGTTTCCAAAGCCTTGTGGGTGCAATTAAATATTTCAGGAGAATTCCGCAATGGAGCGGTATGAGCAAGTTTTCCAACATCCTTTCTACTTTCGCCCTGTTCTTCTTTTGATCTCAATTATAACCTCTCTGAAATGCCAATGTTTCATCTGTGATGAACAACAGCTACCTGGACTTCTTTCCTTGTCAACCAAATTCCTTCCAACGGTCATGAACCTCCTTAGAAAACTCGCGGAAGAAGGACAAGCGCCATCCACAAATAGCAACCAGACTTCGATGAACTCCTCAGCTCAATCCGAGGTTACAACCAATGGAGAAAGCAGCAGCAGCAGCTCTGGTTCATCTCCAGCAAAAAACGTTCCCATTGGCACGAGTGCATAGAACGAAGAACTAGACAAGCTTAAGCTGTTATGCGAGCCCACGAACCTAGAAACTTAAAATTCGTTACCCTTTCAAAAGGGTAGCTCTCATTTTTGGTGTTGATCAGAGGGATTCACCGAGAGCCATATATTTTATGTCTCCGTAGGCATTGGTTCCTCTTGCAGGTGCCAAAGTGGTCTTGTATGTTCCTAGACAAAGATTCTGATGCAGACCGAAAAAAAAACTCATGATTTGTTTGCGAGCTCTGTAGTAATGTGGTTTATTGTATCTTATGAAACAATGTTCCTTGAAGAAAAACCGGTTTTTGGTTATGTGAAATTCAGAGTGGTTTGTTGATTGGAAGAGAATTTCAGGTTCTCATTGCTATTGTGGTGCAGTTCTTTTTTCACTCATTTTTCAACTTGAAATATTTTCTTCTTTCGGATTTGATTGCCTTTGTGTGAGAAACGAGAACTTTGGGCCATTGGAAAATAAAAATGGGCCTAAGGTAATGGACGAACTAAAACCTAATAATGGCGATGCAGAAACAGAGCTTAACCCAAGAAGACGGAAAGTTCCAGACTTTTTCCAAAGAGTTTCGAAACTCTAATCCCTTACCAAGTTCCTTGATCGTCATAGTAAAACCCTAAACCCTTGAAGCCTCATTTTCTCTACTTCTTTGCAAGCGGAAATGTACCGAGTGCTGTCAAAGTTGTCTTCTTCAATTGGGTACGTTTCGTTCTTTCATTCAGTGAGCTTATTTAAAACTTCTAATACTCTCGATCAATTTGCACTGATGGGCATATCTTTTTGTTCTTCTTCTTTCTGGGGTTGATTGTCTTGCAGCTCGTCTACTTCCAGGAAACTGGTGAGTCTCATGAACTTTATGGGTCTTCTTACGAGTTTGATTGCATTTCGTATTGGGCATTCTTGTTGGTAATCGAGAAACTACTAGAAATGTGCCAAATCACAAATCAAACTACAAGTCCAGATAGTTGCATCAGTGATGCAATGAAACAAAAATTAGGGATATGCATCAAAAAGTTTCTACCTTGAGCTTCTGAAGCTGCAGAAGTTCTCTGGTTTATTCGGTTCCAAATGCTGTAGAAGATCTTCTAGCTTCAATTGGCCGAACCTGAATAAAATTATTTAATACCGGTATTGGTGTTCTCTCTTACCATTAAGGTTTCTGGAAGGATTATAAGCAGCAGAAACTATGTGGCTAAGGATATCAGTTTCGGGATTGGGGCTCGGGCAGCTATGTTGCAAGGTGTATCCGAGGTTGCAGAAGCTGTGAAAGTCACAATGGGGCCAAAGGTATATATATGAATTTTCTTTTTCTTTTTTTGTTTTCAGAAGGTTTAGATCAATGCAATGCGGGTTGTTCTAGAAACAGTCGTTCAAATTCAGTATCTTTATTTATTTCGGTGGTGGTGTTAGGGAAGAAATGTGATAATTGAGAACAGTTATGGTGGACCAAAGATCACAAAGGATGGTGTCACCGTGGCAAAAAGCATATCATTTAAAGCTAAAGCTAAGAATATTGGTGCAGAGCTCGTGAAACAGGTTGCAAATGCCACTAACAAGGTTGCTGGAGATGGTAGGTGACTAAATTCCCTCTCTGAGTTAAAACTATTGGATGAGTTTTTCGCATTATGCAGAGATAATATCATAATATTGTTGTATAGGTACCACTTGTGCGACTGTTTTGACTCAGGCGATACTCATCGAAGGTTGCAAGTCAGTGGCTGCTGGTGTAAATGTGATGGATTTGCGTAGTGGCATCAATATGGCAATTGATGCAGTTGTCTCTGATTTGAAAAGCAGAGCTGTTATGATTAGCACCCCAGAAGAGATCACACAGGTGATTTTAGAAACAGATTCATTAAGTTATGATTTTCCTTGGTTCTTTCATATACTGAACCAGATATTGGTCTCTTACTGCCATGACATATGTAATTGTGATAGGTTGCTACTATATCTGCCAACGGAGAGCGTGAGATTGGGGAATTAATTGCAAGAGCCATGGAGAAAGTTGGAAAGGAAGGGGTTATCACCGTTGCTGTAAGCTTACATCTCTTCTCATGCCTTATAATTGGATCAGATGATTGACTTATCGCTCTATCTCATTAATGTTCGTAAATTACGCAGGATGGGAACACTTTAGAGAACGAGCTAGAAGTAGTGGAAGGAATGAAGCTAGCCAGAGGTTACATTTCTCCTTATTTTATTACAGATCAGAAGACTCAGAAATGCGTAAGTTCATATATTTCTGTTTGGTATGATTAGAAATTATATGTTTCACCCAAAAGCGAAGGCAATGAAATGGTTTTGAACTAAATATGCGTTGTTTTCCAGGAGCTTGAGAATCCCATCATCCTCATTCACGAGAAGAAGGTTTCAGACATGAACTCATTGTTGAAAGTTCTAGAGGCAGCTGTGCAAGTAAAGCCTTCCCATGATTATCTATTATTAGTTATTACTATGTTCTGAAGTCCGGTTTGAAGAACTTTGCTATTAGAAATACCGCTCAACTTCCTTTCTCTTATTGATTGTGATTGTGCAGAGCAGCAGACCACTTCTTGTAGTAGCAGAAGATGTAGAGAGTGATGCGTTAGCTATGCTTATTCTCAATAAGCATCATGCTGGCCTTAAGGTATGCGCTATCAAGGCTCCGGGTTTTGGTGACAACAGGAAAGCAAGCTTAGATGATCTTGCAGTTCTTACTGGTGCAGAGGTAAAAAAATTTTATCAGAAAGAGCATGTGGTTATGCATGTCTCATGTTTTTCATTTTCTAACTCACTGGTTTACACACAGGTTATCTCTGAGGAGCGCGGTCTAACTCTTGACAAAATTCGTCCTGAATTGCTTGGTACTGCGAAGAAGGTAAGAGGAGAAAAATATATTTGGTTTCTGCTTGTAATTTTTTCCAAGATCCGAATCTAATACAAATTCTTTGACTAAGGTCACCATCTCTCGTGATGACACTATTATCCTGCACGGTGGTGGCGATAAGAAGCTGATCGAAGAAAGATGTGAAGAGGTATATGATTATTTTCTAACGCTTATACTATCATATGAATCTTGCTCATTAGAATACCTGTAAAAGCAATTCTTTTTATCTCATGCTGTACAGTTAAGGTCAGCGAACGAAAAGAGCACTTCCACTTTTGATAAAGAGAAAACGCAAGAACGACTCTCAAAACTATCAGGTGGCGTTGCAGTCTTCAAGGTTAGTCCAGCCACCAATCAATCGGTCTTTCGAAACTCTTACCACGCCAAAAGTAGCTGATGTGTGTTTGGTTCCTATTTAGGTGGGAGGGGCAAGTGAAGCTGAAGTTGGAGAAAGAAAAGACAGAGTCACTGATGCTTTAAACGCTACAAGAGCAGCCGTAGAAGAAGGCATCATCCCTGGTAAGTAAACTATTATTCGTTTGTTCTCTCTATTTCCTCTGATTATTTCATCATGTGCCTGAACTGTGGAAATTACGAATAGGTGGTGGTGTGGCTCTATTATATGCTACAAAGGCTTTAGACAACCTTCAAACTCAAAACGAGGATCAAAGAAGAGGTGTTCAGATAGTTCAGAATGCTCTCAAGGTTTGATCTCTAACTTCTTTGAATGAAACATTTCCCTGTCCAAAACTGTAAACCGTGACAAGAAGTTGTGAATCTTCTGCAGGCTCCTGCATTAACAATAGCTGCAAATGCCGGTTACGATGGCTCTTTAGTGGTTGGCAAGTTACTAGAGCAAGACGATTGCAATTTTGGTTTCGATGCTGCCAAAGGTGAGAGTGGTAGTGTCTTTGAGAACATCTCAAACCGCAACATGATCAATCTCTGAACTTGTCTGGCGTTTTTGTTTTCTTCTATTCTGGGTGCAATAGGTTCGTATGTTGATATGGTAAAAGCTGGAATCATAGACCCGGTCAAGGTTATCAAAACCGCATTAACCGATGCTGCTAGGTAAAGAGTGTCCCAAAACTCAACCGTGTTGCTTCTTTACAAGTAAAAAAACTAACCAACTCTTGATTCATGTGTTTTGCTTTTGTGTCCCAAAACGCAGCGTTTCATTGCTTTTAACAACAACAGAAGCCTCGGTGGTTGTGAACGCAGACGAGAAAACTCCAAACCATGTCCCTGATATGGCCGGCATGGGCATGTGATGTGACCTTCTCTACAAAAACATTCAAAATCTTTCTCTTTGTGATGATTCATTACCTACAAAGTTAGAAACTTTTCTTCGATTTAAATTGGCGGGTCTGACAATGAATTTTGTGAAATGCAAACTTGTATCATATGGTCGTGTATGACGATTTTGAGCCTTAAAGCGTTATTACAAATCTCAAAAACTTGATTTTACCAAGCAAGAGAGATTCCCACAAGCTTGCGTCTTGCGTCTTCTTATTATATAGAACCCTCTGTATCAACTAGAGGATAAAAGGCCATGTTTATCTATGCAAAATTAGAAATTGACGGCATCTTTCCGACCATCGGAACTGTAACAACGAACAGATCGGATTTCTTAAGTAAATATTCCTTCAAAATCGAACCAGTGAAATAGTGCAAAACCTCTGACACATTGTAAATCGTGAAAATATAGGGTTTCAGAAACCTGGTCTCTTTAATTTCGCATAGACTTTCATCCTAAAGTTCAGTTGTGGTTTCAGAAAACGGAAAAAAAAAAAAGAATCGAAACCCAGAAGAACGGAGGAAGAAGAAACCGATCGATGTGGAAAATTTTGCAAAAAAAATTTGGACCAT
>OVAY01003366.1:0-11646 GCA_900406395.1 Kernera saxatilis
ATTATTTGCATCACCACTTTCAGAGTCACTTATTTAAGTGATGTAAAATTTTTTTACATCATTTATAACTAATGCAAATAATTAAAATAAATGATGTAAAACAGTCTTTTTTTTGTAGTGATTTTTTAGATATTACAAGATATGGAAAAAAAATTAAGAGAACAAATTTAATTGATTCATTAAGGAATCATTTCTAATAAATTAGCTCAAAATATTTCGATATCTTTCTTTATTTTATATCGAAAGATATGCTTTCTTTTAATTTTAGAAAAACAATCTTCTCAAAATCTATTTTATAACATCTTTGAATTATTTTTTATTTTAAATAAATAAACGTAAACACTATAAAAATAATGTTTTCGTGATATGACTTTTTTTTTACGAAAATAATATTATTTATTTATATAAATTAATTTTTGTTGTCATTTTCTTGATTTACTATATTCAGTTCTACTAATTATTCTATCATATATAAATTTATATAATAATAAGACAATTATGTACTGCTTACGTAAAAAAAAAAAAAGTTAACATACAATTACTACATTAACTCAAACCATTATTCTACGATTTATGTGTTAACATTTTATAATAGTAAATCAAATACGATATTTTTTTGATATCATATAATTATATTTATTATTATGATATAAAATATTTATGTTTACTTTTTTTTTTTAATTCAAGACATAATTAATATCGTTTTAAAAATTATATGTTCCTATAATAACATTTTTCCAGTAAATAGTTGATGCATGTAACGTATTTGGATAATTGAAATATGAAATGACCAAAAATCTGCGACCAAAGAAAAAAAATCTGTTTCATAATATCTTTCATGTTAATATTTGTAATATTTAAATACACCTGGGACATAAGTTATATGGTGAGCTTTGCTCAGAAGTATTTTTGCTTGTCCTTTTTGTAAACCACTTTGATTCGATCAAGAATTTTGCCGGGACGACAGTGTCACTGTTCGTGGTCATCTTGAATGGCTTCTTATTGGTGACAGAGTGAAAAGCAAATAATCTGTCATGTATTTTTCTCTTCAGAAGGTGGTCACTTGTCGAGAAGTCATGAATAGTCCAAACTTATCCACAATAGTCTTGTCTTTTTACTCGGATTTTCAATCAGGTAAGGTGAGATTGATCAGGTACTCTTTGTTACTCTCTTGCAACTTTAAGACCAGGGTAAAGTATGCATCCAGGTAACTGTTGAGTGACTTCTGGCCCTAAAATATCTTATTTCGGAAAACCCAAAAAGGGAAAAAATGTTTTCGCACTTTGATTGTGCTCGAGAGGCATCTTATAACGTAGAAAGGCACTTCAAAGCCTATCTTCAGCTTTTGTCCTGCTCTCTTGTAAGTTTCTGCTTCAAACATTATGAGATCTTGTTTTTACCTTTTAGTACTAATGGAGGATAACCTAGCTGAAAGCTGAACAATTTTTTTTTTTTTTGTCAACGAATAATTTTTTCTATTTTTTTTTGTCAATGAATAAATTTTTTTTTTTTATTGGAAACAAAAAAAAACACAGATTCTGAATAAAAACAAATTCCTTCCCCTCCCTTCCCTTTATTATGTATAACAGTCAGACCCAATATTTAACGTTAACGGTATTTACGTGAAACATAGTTATATTTACAACAATTTTATATGATCGAGAGATTTGAGTGTGTGTTGTGTGTGTCTATAGAATGAGAATGTATTATAATTGTAGTGAAGAAGAATCTAGAGAAGCATGATCACACGCATCCACAAAGTTACATGGTTTATAGGTATTTTGAGGCGTATTCCTTTTGAAATGTCTCCGAGTATATTACATATTTGGATGCTATTCTTTATGGCGAAAAATTCTAGAGCACCAATCTCTAGAAAACAGGGGAGTTATATACAAGGTGAAAGCACGTGTTCGCCTATGATTTGTGATTTCGTAGTAGAACTCTTATGGATTCTTCGTTATTATTTGGGTATTATATGCTACTGTAACTGAATCTTGAATCATGATACAGAACAAAACAGAGGATCTTCGAAACTTTGTGTACGCTCTGCGTCGATCTCAGAGCATGTGGAAGATCAACGGAGCACCAAACTGAGGATGAAGTGTGAGAACCGTGTGAGGTGCGTGAGTGTACGATGGAGACAGCTCGAAGGAGAATCTCCGCAGAATCAAGACAAGAGCCATCTTAGCTTCCATGAGAGCGAAATTCTGGCCAGGACAGAATCTTGGTCCCCATCCAAACGGAAGAAACGAGACTTGGTTCTTCGTGGCCTTTGAGATCCCATCTGCGAATCTCTCGGGTTTAAATTCATGAGCATCTTCTCCCCAGAGCTCGGGATCACGATGAACCATAAGAACAGGAATAACTACTTGTGCACCACCTGGAAGTGTCATATCATCACCAAGCTTTGTTTCTTTCTCTATGGTTCGACCAAGTAGAATCCCTGGTGGGTATAACCTCAACACCTCGTTCAAGATCATACTCATCTGTCCAAAAAAAAAGAATCCCCGGAAGTGTTAGTCTGGAATCCTTCGAAGAAGAGAACACAAGATTAATGTTTTTACTATTTTGAGTCGGGAGAGTGCATCAAAGTTTGGTTTGTTGTTCTTTCCAATGACTTGTAAAATCTCTTCTCTAGCTTGATCTTGCCATTTCTGGTGATGGCTCAGCATAATCATAGTCCACACAAGCAGATCCGCAGTGGTTTCTTGGCCCGCAAAGTGAAACAGCCTGCACTCTTCTACCACATCCTTGGTACTCATCCCATGATCTCCGGAATTCGATTCCAAAAGTATACCCAACAAATCATTCTTTGGAGCCTCCCCTGCTTCCATAGCCGTCTGTCTTCTCTTGATGATCTCTCCCAATCTAGACTTCACTTCTCTGTCTATCTGCCTCATCCTCATGTTGTTCTTTGTCGGTAGAAACCTAAACAATGAGTATTAGGAACATGTGATCTTTCCATATTTCTAAATGCCAAGGTAACACGAAAAAATCGTTTACCTCATTCCAGGGATGAAAGCCATCTCGAGAGCTTTTAAAACTCGGCGGCCTTGTTCTTCTTGAAGCTCAAAGATTCTCTTACCTTCCTCGTAGCTACTATCAAACGCAGTACGCGAGATTACATCCGAGGTTACATCCCCAAGGTATGGCCAAACATCGATCTCTTTTGATGATCCTTGCTCACTCACCAATCTCTCCCATTTACTTATCATCTCGATGCAGCTCTCGTAGAACGCAGGTATCATAATCTTACAAGATAAACCAAAAAAAAGAAGCAAAAATCAGCATAGAGTTATAACAAGTGTAAAACCATAAGAATTGATGTAAGAAAGACCTTGAGCTTTTCTAGATGAAAAGAAGGGTTTATAATCTTCCTGTGCTTAGACCATTTCTCTCCTCCATACACCGCGACTCCTGTCGCAAAAAGCTCAACGATTGGGTGCAATGGCGGCTTCGGGAAATCGTAAACTCTGTTTAGAACTTCTTTGATATGTTCTGGTTTCGTCACAATCACACTTGCTGTAGGTCCCAACCACATGTAAGATGTTTTCCCTAAACAAACACCAAACCATAGAAACAGAGGATTTCAACACAAACCAACCCATAGATTAGAAAAACAGAGGATCTCTGTTTTGAGTTCAAAACAAACCGTTGCTTACCATGATCCTTAACGGTCTGTAATATTAGAGGCATGACACGTGGAGTGTAATCATCGGTTAGACCGATGGGTCTGGACTTTGCTTGGTTCACCATACTGGCTTCCCTTCTAGCGTCTCCGACAAGAAACGTAAAAGGAGTTCCAGAGAGACCTTGTCTCCTTAGATAAGCCTCATGTTTCTTTGGTCTAAGCCAAGCCAGATTCAGACCTTTCCATATCCATACCGCAACCACAGTTACCACCACAACCGCAGCCGCAACTGCTACCGCTGATAACTCTGTGTCACACATAAATGCACTTCTTTGTGAAATCGCTAATTGTTTTTTTTTCTTTTTTTACCGACTTGAAATTGGCAGATGAAAACGCTATGTATATATAGATAAAATTGATGTTAATTTGCGTATGCGTCAAGCCTATGAAGTGTGTGAGGCAGAGGAAAATTCAACGAATGTTCTAGATTTTCTAAATCCATAAAACACTTTATTATGTTTTTCTCATATATCTTTCTCTATGGGCTTATGACTTCAAAGAAAACGACTGGCTTTTCTAAAACACATCCAAAAGATGGTAGAGTTGAAATTGGCTTCGTATTAATAATAGACTTTTCAAGACTAATAATGCAGCCACAATGGAAAACGACCTTAGACTTGACTGAAGAAGACCTTTCCCTTAGCGCGACCAATTTCAGACATAGAAATTGAAATCTTACAAAATCTATGGCTATAATAAGTCTTTCTAAGATATGTTTCTGTTACGTAACAGAGACATTTGATGACATCACCATGGAAATACAAAATTCAGAGCTTGTGCAGGGTGAGATGAGCTCCAAATTGAGGACGAGTGGTCATGACTGTTTGAGGCGCGTGAACATAAGAAGGAGAGAGCTCGAAGGAGAATCTCTGTAGGATCAAAGCCATTGCCATCTTTGCCTCCAACAGAGCAAAACTCTGACCAATGCAGATCCTCGGTCCCCACCCAAAGGGGAAGAAGGAGACCTGATTCTTTGTCGCCTTTGAGAGCCCGTCTCTGAACCGCTCGGGCTTAAAATCCGCTGCATCATCGCCCCAAAGCTCGGGGTCGCGATGGACAAGAGCAGTTGGTATATAGACGTGAACTCCAGCTGGAAGGGTAAGCTCTCCTAGCTTCATTTCTTTGTTGACAGCTCTTTTAAGCTGAGCCACTGGAGGGTAAAGCCTCAAAACTTCATAGAAGATCATAGTCATCTGTAGGAAAATGAAACTTAAGTAAATCTGGTAACTATAAATGCAGTTTTTCAATGCAAGTAGATGTTGAAAGTTGGGTTTTTTTATTTTAACTTACGACTTTGAGGTTGCTGAGAGAATCTATATCAGGTTTATAATTATCACCAAGTACTTGCCTCACTTCCTCTCGTGCCCGAGCTTGCCAGTCTTGGTGATGGCTTAATAAAACCATTGTCCAGACTAACAGTACTGAAGTTGTCTCTTGTCCCGCGAAATAAAACAGCTTGCACTCTTTCATCACTTCTTCTACGCTCATTCCATTCCTTTGAGATTCCTCTGAATTTGATTCAAGCAGTATCCCCAACAAATCGTTGTTCGCTGCTTCACCCGCTTCTCTCACCTTCTCTCGTTTGCTGACAATACCTCTCAGTATTATATCTATTTCTCTGTCTATTGCTTTTATCCTTCTATTGCTCTTTGTTGGGTAAAACCTACACCAAACAACAAATTCTCACAATCTTCAGGTTTTAGTTTACGACAAGAAAATGAAAATGGGGTGTTTATTAACCTCAATCCAGGGATGTAAGATTTCTTAAAAGCTTGTGCGATGAGCTCAGCTAATTCCCCTTGGAGTTGAAATATCCTCTGTCCTTCTTTATAGCTGCTTCCAAAAGCAGTATGTGAGATCACATCCGCAGTCAAATTCACAAGCCAGGGCCAAACATCGACCTCACAAGGCGATTCTTTATCTGTAAATAGCTTCTCCCATTGGCAGACAACCTCGCTGCAACAATGGTAGAACGCAGGGACCATGTTCTGTAAACCAAAAATCAGGTCACTAAAGGATCACACACATATACAGTATAACTGGTTTCAGACACTCAAGACAACAGAGAAAACCGAAACCTTGATCTTCTCGAGGTGAAAAGCCGGGTTGATGATCCTCCTGTGATTTGCCCATTTATCTCCTTTATAGCTCGCGAGCCCGCCTGCTAACAATCTGAACAAAGGGAACGTAGCAGCCTTCTCAAAGTCGTAGACTTTATTAAAGACTTCCTTGATCTGCTCTGGATTCGTTATCATGATCGCTGGACTTGGTCCAATCCATATAAAGAAAGTCTTTCCTGTTCCACCAACATATAACCCAATCAAGTCAACCTAAATTCTACATAATTCTTCTCAACTTTGCTGAAACAAAAAGGGAACTCTCTAAATCAGAAAATCTCTCCTCCGGATCTCTCGAGTTCTTAGAGGAAAGCGAAAGGGTGACACAATACCGTGAGAATTGAACATCTTCAAGGCGAGAGGAAGGAGACGTGGGGTGATATCATCCGTTACATTGATGGGTTTAGATCTCGCCTCCATCATCATATTAACATTCCTCTTAATATCTCCGACAAGAGGCGTGTAAGGAGTTCCGGCGAGACCCTGCCTTCTCAGGTAACTCTCCAGCATCTTGGGCTTTATCCAGACCCATTTCACGATCCGCCATGTCCACAGCAACACAACTGCTACAACCACTACTAAAGCTGCTACTACTGAAAAAGACATCTCCGATTTCTCTCACTCACTCTGGATTCCGCAAGTAGAGACCTTTTCTCTATCAGTGGAGTTTCGATTGTACAATTTACAGTGCAAATCCTTTGCCGCCAAAGGGGCTTTGTCTGCTTGTCGTGTAAGGGTTTTCCATCTGTTCTTATCTAATTTCAATTTTCTAATCAATAAATCTTCAAAAAGAGATCCACTATGCATCATTGAATAGTAGAAAATGCTCTCAACTCCACTTTGCAGGTGAAGGGTAAGCGCGTGTGTGACAGACGTCGAGAGCTCTATGGAGAACCGTTGCAACAAAGACTAGACTGAGGATGAAGTGTTGCTTGTTTAGTTATGGCCTTATGGATTTTGCATGTAAAGCAAGATCGATTTATGAACATGGGAGATACTACCATTACTCTTACAAACTTTTTTGCAACAGAAGTTTGAAGCAGCAAAACTTTGAAATCCTGAGTACCCTGAATATCGTATCATTTCTAGAAAATAAAGTTCAAAAGATGCGAAAAAATTAAAATTTCAAGAGAAGATAGACTCCAAATGATGTTTGGCTCAGACTCGGGAACAAGAACCCTAATCTGATGGTTGAAAAGGATGAGGAGAATCATGTGAGATTGGTTTTACATGAAGAGGTTGGGCTTTGATGCCTTGTATGTAGTCTTGAGCTTCCTGGTTGGTGGTCTGACCTTCCTGAAAACAAGAGGGAACTTGATCTTCGAGTTGTGGAACTGCTTGGTGCTCTCTCTCTTGCACAGCTTTGCAGGGACTGTGGCGGTCTTGATGATCTGAATGCAAGGGAACCTCACTCTATGGCGAGAAGCCATCTCAGTGTACATCTGCTCGACTGCACCATTGAGTGTGGTGTCACGGAACTCCTTGTACATGTTGTGGTACCCAGTTCGGCTCTGATAACGTAGCCAGATACCGAAGTTCTTGATTTTCGTGGGGTTCTTCTCGAAAATCTACAAGAGTAGAACAAGAAAATCAATATACAAGTACCCATCTTTCAGCATCGGTTGAAATTGAAAGACGAAATGCAGTCCATACCTCATTGATGGCAAGCATTTGTCCATTGCTTTTCTTAACCTTCTTCAGTTTCCTCAGGAAGTACCTAGACACAAGCAAATGCATTTACGATCACAGCATAATTTAGGAAAAAACAGAGATGCCAATAACAAATCCGGCACCATAGAGGGAGTTGCATGACTCACCAAAACTTGGACTTGGCGCGGACTTCATTTGTGGCCCATAGCTTCATCCGGTAGATCTTAGGGTGCACATCTTTCTCAGTCGGAAGGGCTCTCCCAACCACTTGATACTGGTGAAACTACACAAGGAAACAAAAGTGCATTGAATCAATACATTATACAACAAAAACAGCCGCTCAGCTTTTGCAAACCCTCGAACAGCACCAGACACTCAACCTTAAAATCATATATACTCTCTAAGTGACATGACAACACCAATCTATAATAAAGGATAGCTAGTCAAGCCTAAAATGTTCAACAGACCATATTCGGAGCCAAGAAGCACTGAAAATCATCCTAGAGATTCCAAGGGATCAAACCTAATCAATAAACTAAGGCGGTCCATTTCATTAGGTCGGAAATAAAAAAACATGAAGATCAAATTACTTAAGTATGATGAGGAAAAAAACGAATCAGAACCGATTCATCCCTATGATACATTCTCCCGACCGAATCCAGTTCATAACTATCCAAACCAATCTTCGAAACAGCTCAAAATCAGGATCATAACTCTCAAAAACCAATGAAGAAGGACCAAAACCCAGAATCACTCGTAACTCAGGTTCCTCTACAACAGAATGAGCCAACTTACTCGGAAAGCGACCATTTCAACGGAGAGATCAAGCTCCAACGAAATCAGCCAAAAGGAAACAGAGAGCTAAACGGTGGCGTTAATGACAAAACTAACTATAAAAGAAGTTCTGCAAGACAAACCCTAGGCGAAGATACACGTATCCGTGGGCTTTTCTTTTTCTACTTGGGCCTTCAATAAATCCATTTTGTTTCATTATAAATCTATTTGCAGCGTCAAAGTAAAATTAAATTACCCTAATGGAAAAGAATTAGTCTATTTGCAACTTGACGAGAAATTGAAATTAAAATTTGGCCATAATCTTTTCTAATCCTTTCAACAAATTATTTTTTACATGAACAACAGACTAATATCTCCATTTATATGTAAAGTAAACACCACAGAAACTCGTATATTTTTGATATTCCAAAACTTATGTAACACGTACAGAAAAAGTCAATAAACATTCATAAACGTTGCTAAATAAATATTTAGTGCGATTGGGGCATAAGACGGCATAACAGATATTAGGTCAGATTGCTGACACAAGACAGCACACATAATGGATCGAATAAAAACAAATGCATATATATAATTTTTGTTTTACAACTTCCGTTGTATTAAATAAACACATTATTATGGTTTTGAGAAGACCCACTTTTTAAGTAACAATTACAATGCTCCGTAATCTTCAGACGATATACGTTGAGCTCTTCAAGTAAAAACACACATGTACAATCTTCTACTGTAGCAATATCTCAACGGCCTGACCGGATTTAGAGCGTCACATCTTCACTTTACGACCAAACCCCTGATCCTCTTATTGCTCCAAAAACAATGATAATCGTAGCGATAACAGCCTGTGACACGTGTTAGGACTGATCAGGACAGCAACAAAAAGGGGTATTGTTAAGTGAGAGGTATAGAATATGAACTCACTCCAATTGCGCAAGCTACATATCCTGGTTTCTCACGCGGGTTTCTAGAGAATAGTAAAAGGAAAAAGCCGATGTACCAGGGGATAGCACCGAAGAAGAAACCAAGGATGAATCTTCAAGAAACAATACCAAAAAACATATGTGGGTTTATATTTTCTCAGAACTTGACAAGAACGTAAATAAATGATCAGAAGAGAAGGTAAAATGATGAATTAGACTTACAACAACCAGCCAATGCCTATACCACAACAAGGAAGACGATGGTGTTCTGTTGCAGGCCTTCCTCCAGCAACAGCATAACCTGGACAAACCAGAACGAGCATTAGAACAAGCCAAGTGGTGCTTTGCAATATGAGACCTTCCATTTGCATTTGCACTTTATTGAAAAAATTACAAATATTTTCTAATTTCAAAACCCTGATTTTTTTTGTTTGTTTTTAACATCAATTTATCTCCTCATTATCAAGTGAATCGAGCATCTTGATTTCTCTCAGAGTAGTCACAATACAAAATAGGACCTCAAAAGAAGATAGATTCACTTTTAATTACTGGATCAGATTCGAATACAACAGTACAAAGGATCACACGAAAATTTCAAAGACTCAAAATTGTAATCCAATGCGAATTTTAGCAGCTTCAATGGAAAAATAAAAATACATATCAAAACAAAAACTATCAAAAGGCATTTCAACAGATCAAGAAAAAAAAATGAAGCTTTTATATATATGCCTCAAAACAAAAACAAAATTTGAAATAAAACAGCTGATAATGATAAATTCACATTTTGTCCATATAAGGAAAAGAGGAGGAAGAAACGAACCAGAGACATAGGGCTGAGCCGGCTGTGGATAACCGGTGGCCGGCGGCTGCTGCTGCGGCGGAGGTTGATAGTTGGAGACGCCTTGAAACGGAGGAGGAGGAGGCTGCTGGTGATGATGTTCCGTCACCACTGATCTGTTTTTGTCGTCTTCTACGCCGCTCGTCATCTCTCTCAGATCAATAAACAAAAACAATCTTCCCTCTGATTTGGATTTGTTTTGATCTGATGAGACGGTGAGCCCAAGATCTCGTTTCCTCTTTAAGGGGGTTGCACGTGCCACATGGCTGTTTTAACGTAATTCTAGGGGAAAGATTTGCTATACTATTTTCTTCATTAAAAAAAAACACCGGCGGAAATATATAAATTTATGTTCAATTCCTTATGTATCTATATAGTAAATATATATATGTATATAGGGGAAAACATATTTATAACCAAAACATGTAGTTTTTTTTTTTTTTTTTTTCAACCAAAANTTTTTTTTGTCAACCAAAACATGTAGTTTATTGAGTGGTTGATGCTAGTGTGATGGCTTTTAAAGAAAAAAATATAATATCCCCACAAGTTCTTCTACGTAAAGGAATATTGGATTATAGCAAAATATAGATATAATAATAATAATATGTCCAGATCAGATTATCTGGAAACAGATCAAATTGTAAGCCGTCCATCAGATTCAGATCATTGCCCTTCTTTTAAATGAACGGCTAGGATCTTATGCACGATTCAGTTGAACATGACATGGGACCTCTTTGTAGCTCCTACTGGTATCTCCTCACACGTGTCTGACACGCTTGCACTCATTCAGGCGGTTGACGCGTTTCTCTTTCAAAAGAAGACTAGGTGACTTGCCCACGCTTCCTGCGTAGGCTTGAATGACATTCAAAAAAATTATTTGTAATTATAAAACATAAAAACAGTGTAGAGACGTTTAGATTTATTTTTCGTTTTGTCTAGGATTGTTATTTGTGTTTTTATTATCCTAGTTTTTTTTTACTTATTCTTTTTCTTCGCTTGAAGTATACAGTAGTTGGATTTTTCAATATCTGATTTTTAGATTTGCGTACAAAAAGAAAATATAAGTATATATAGTTGTCTTTTGCATAGATCGGAACAAAAAAATAAAGATAGTAATCCAATTTAGTAAAAAAAGTAATGCATTTGTCAAAATATTTAGTAAATAACTTTTTATCTATAGATACTTAAAGTATAAAATACAAAATCATAAAATCTAAAAATAGAAACTTATCAAATAGCTTTTAAAAAAAAAATTACAAAGAGTGGCCATCTCTTTACGAATAAACCAAGGTACCAAGATAAAATCTTTAAAACAAATTTCTTATTATCTTTTAGCTTTTGTTTTTCTTCTTCTTCTTTTTCTAAAGTTTTTTCTTCTTCTTTTCTTTTCTTATTCTTCTCCTTCTTCTTCTTATAAAGTTTTTTCTTCTTCTTCTCTTTTCTTCTTTTGTCTTTTTCTTCTACGCAACTTTGATGTTCTTCATTTTATGCAAATCAGAACAATCGATTAAATGAACTAACAAATACAACGCAACAGAAAANAAAAAAAATAACACAAATAATTAATCAAGCGATTATGACTTACACATCATAATCTGCAAATATAGTGGCGACCCACAAGATCTTTTCACTTTTAGT
>OVAY01003367.1:0-11645 GCA_900406395.1 Kernera saxatilis
GACATTCAGTTCGATGTTCATTCGTAGTAACGTTTGCTACGATTTACCGACAAAAATTTTATGTTGACTTTACGACAAATTTTTTTCATTGGTAATTTTACGACGATTTTCCATCGATTCATGATTTACGTCGATCAATTAGCGACGATTTGGATTTCGACGTTAACTCTTCGCAAATTGGATTTACCTACGAAATACCTACGAAAACTGTCGTCGTTAAAGCTTTGTTTTCTTGTAGTAATCGACTTTGTTAACAAAAAAAGAAATGAAACAAAATTTAAAATTCTGTAAAGATTTTGTCTCATTCATAGACTATCAATTAATGAAAGAAATACCAAAGTCCTTACTTGATTAATACACACCAGTATAAACAATATGGGTAAAATTATATTATGCCCCTTATTAATATATTACATAATTTTCTCTCTAATTAATACATATAAACAATATGGGTAAAATGATATTTTTGTTCATGATTTTGCATTGAAAATATAAAACGATACTCTTTATAAAACAAAAATAAAACTTTAAAATGACATTTTTTTGTAAAATGGAGATTGTAACAAATTAACAAAAATATGATAGATTAACTGACTGGAATCTAAATATGCTGCTAAGCTTGGAACACTCCCATAAATTATGCCTAGAATCCGTAAATTTTGTTAGATATTCTTAGAGTATGCCAAAAGACTAGAAAACTAGGAAACTGAAATCTAATTTATGTGCCAAACATCCGCAAAGTCTATTAAATATCCGTAAAATCTGTTAAGGAATAGCATATTGAAAATTTTGGTCTATCAAACATCCGCATAGTCAGCCAATGACATTTAAGGAAAAGATGTTATTCAGATTTTTGCAATCTTAAAGGGTTTTTTCGCTATTTCTAATTTCATGTAGGTTATTACAAATTTAAAACAAATCTTTTTTAATAATTCAAGATGGTATTTATATACGGGAGAACGGTACGATTAATTCGTGCCCAAAGTATTGGCTTCCGTTACGATAAATACCCCAATTATTGATCTGTGTCCACACATACCTCAACTCATATAATTTTCAAATTTCATACTCCAACTATTAAATAACAGATTTTTCATACTTTCACCGTGTTTCCGTCAGTCAAACTGTCTAAATTCAAAATTTTAATCCGATTCCATAAACGGTAAACACGTAGGTCGTCAGTTATTACGATGTCGTTACGTTCAAAACTCATTAAAAAAAAATCCAGAGAGAGACATAGTCACACAGAGGGGAAGAAACACGAAAATGAGAGAAAAGTTTGGGTTCTGCAAAATCGGAAAGAAGAGTTTGGGTTCTGCAAAATCGGAAAGAAGAGTTTGGGTTCTGCAAAATCGGAAAGAAGAGTTTGGATTCTGCAAAATTTATGGTATCAGGAAACGTTGTCCCCCAAATCCGACCTATATCGTGCGTTTTCTACAGCTCGTGAGTACTCTTGATTCGCGAAAATGAGGTGAGTAGTAATTAGGGATTTAAGAAAGATTATAGAAATTGGGTGAAATTGAGTGAGGCATTCCATTCCGATGGCTAGTTCCATTGAATTGTAGGAAATATAGAACTTGTAAGCTTGTGGATATGTTTGTAATCACAATTTTGTAGTAGTAGATAATAGGGAAGCAGCTAAAGAAATTAAACAGAAACTATCAGGGAGGGGTTCGATTTACATATCTGAAGCAGATGATGACATTCGATTTGAGGAGGAAGACATTGGATTTGCCATTCTGTATAAGCTCAATCCAGCAAATATCTATCACGGTTTAGGTATAAGATGAAAAAGAATAAAACGACGTCGTTTCTATATACCTATGATTGTCGATATATTAACACATCAAAATTCTTAAATGAAATTATATTTTATTCAACAAATATTTTCTTATTATAATTTTTCTTGAACTTTTATCATTTTCATTTCAGTCGCTGCGGTGGAGGACCATCGGAGCCGCAACTTTTATGTTCTGGAATACAATGTTGTTTGGAAGAACCGATATCAATTGTATCCATGTTTCGTAACGAAGTACATTCGCAATAGCCATGGACCCTGTCACAATGCCCATCTACGCAAATAAGCTTGCACTCGGCGTCGCTAATACAACCAAGACTTTGTCCTTAAAACACACAAAAATAAGTATAACAAAATTTTCGTTCAAAAAATATTAAGTTAAATACAAATAAAAATAACCGAACTTAAAATTGATTTCCAGCCAATTTTCTTAATTTTCCCCAGCGTTTTATTAACAAATATTTGTTTCAATTGCTGGTAAAGAGATATGTAAACTATTTATGGTTTGTTTGAAAATGATTTTGTTGGTAGGATGTATCTACTTACGGAAGCCGACGACAAGAAGGAAAGCCAATGATACAAACTTAAGAAAAACTCTTCATTTTTAGGTAGAAGTTTATGTTTCCTCAATAGTGAAGATAATTTATTCTTCATATCTATTATAGTGTATTTTCGGTGGGGATTATTTGTTATTTAGCTAGAAACTTTTAACCATTTTGGTTGTAGTTGGAAGGACAAAGAAAATATGGAAGGACAATAATTAAATACGGTCAGTAACTGGAAATTTCCACTAAATTGAGTCAATGCTTTCATATTTTTTTCATTTAATATTTGCATATTTTACGTGAAAGTTCTGTTACTAATACATTTTTAATAAATTTATTATTTAATTTTTTTTAGTAATTATCTATTATATACTAAAAGATAAAATTAATTTGATAATAGTTACATCTTATGCCATAAAAGATTTGTTTACAAATTGATTGTTATTAATCTTAAACTAAATAAGGTTCATAAAATAAAATTTTGCATTCATAATCTGTTGCATATAATTATGGTTAATAAATTTCATATCCATATTTTTATTTGTGATTTTAGTATTTTTAAAAATAAAGATCTTTTAGAATATGATATAAAAATTTGGAACGATTTGAGTTTTAGTGAGTTTTTAGATAACTTCTATGATTTTGGGTGAATTTAGGGAATATGTTATTAAATTCTCTATAACCCATCTAAAATTATAAGTTTTGAACCTTTGTATTTATAGTTAAAGAAATCTTCTAAAACACCTTAAAATCATTAAATACCGAATACTTATGGAGTGTTATTGGATCAATGATTTAAAATCAATTGGATCAATAATTTAAAATCAATTATCTATGTTTTATACTCATCAAGATTTAAATTTTGATAGAATTCATTTGTGTAAGTTTTAAAATTTGATCGAATTTATTTATGTAGATTTTAAAATCTCGGCACTACTCTTTGGATTTTGTGTCCACTCATTTACTCATGCAACTCAAAGACAAGTCATTTCAAATAAATTAATTATAAAAAGATTTTAAAAATCTTTAAGTGTTGAATAACACCAGATTTAATGAAATATTTTAAAAAGTTTTATTGAATAACATCAAACTTTAAAATCTTTTGAAATATGATTTATAAATATAATATTCAATAACACTAGATTTTGGAGGTTATTGGGAGTAGAATTTGTGTAGAGTTCATAGATTTTAGAAGTTGTGAGATTTTAAAAAATTTAGTTGATTTTAAAATATACTATTGATTCTTATTAAATACTTTTATGGATTGCCATGGATTATCATTGATTTTATTGGATTTGTATTAATTTTGTTTTCTTCTAAACTTTTCTTTCTAAGATAATATATTTATGTATTTTGATTATTAGTTTTTTTCTTCTAAAATGAGTGGTTTTCTATGAGTTTGTTTAAGATTGAAGTGATAATTTTTAATAGAATTTGCAGTTTTTCTTTTTTAATAATAAATTTATTCTATCCATATTTTTTGTTTCACAAAATTTGTGCTGTGATATGATTTGCATAATAATCCAAAGAAAGTTGTTTGGTTTTTTTTTTTTTTTTTTTGTGGGTTTTTTTTTTTTTTTTTNNTTTTTTTTTTTTTTTGTTTGTGTGTTTTTGTTTTTTATTTTATTTTTGTAACATAAATTTTAAGAATCTCATGGATAACCATGAGATTTAAAAGTTATGTTACATGAGTAAAATATATAGAATCTATCCCCTAATAATTTAGATTTTAAAGAATTATAAAATCAAAAATATTAAGATTATAAAAATCTACTAATCAATAACAAGATATTTGTATAGAATTTAAAAATCATTAAACTAATAACTAAGGCATGTGTATAGAATTTGAAGGTCATTAAACTAATAACGAGAGATTTATTATGATTTTAAAAATCCACTAACCAATAACAATAACATCTGACAATTTTAAAAATCATTAAAAATTCATCTCCCAATAATCCCCTAATTCAGGGGGCTTATTGGGATAAAATTTATATAGAGTTGATTGATTTTTAAAGTAGAGAGATTTATTAAATTATATATTTATATGTATTTAAAATATTTAGTTATACATATTTTAAGAATACAAGAGATATCCATGATATTCTCAAAGTTGTGATTAATGAATAAAATTATAAGAAATTCATCTCCCAATATCACAAATTTTAATAGAATTATTAAATCAATGATAGTTAAACTTCAAAAGTTTTGAAACCAATAACAAGGGATTCATATGGAATTTAAAATTCTTCAAACCAATAACAAAAATTTATTAAAAATTAAAGAATCCACTAACCAATAAGAATAGAATCTAAATTTTTTTAAAAATTTTAAAAATCCATCTTCCAATAACTTAACGAAGAATTCATAATCAACGATTGAATAACAGCGAATTGTGCTTAGATTTAAATTCTATTAAAATACATGATTGAATAACACTCATTTAATATATTTCTAATAATTGTGAATTTAAAGATACTACAACTCAATAAGACTGATTGGATTTGAAGATACTTTTTAAAATTTATTATTCTGGTGTCAAAAAAAAAAAAAAAAAATTATTCAACAACATATGATTTGAATATCCCAAGCTGCTGTCTCTTCTGTGCGAATTCAGATTGTAGAGCTCACCTTTACTTCGAGTGCAACTTCAGCTCATGAATCTATGGAACCTGCTTTGTGCATCACTCGCTAAATCCTCCATCAAGTTTTGAGCAGATCATCGACATGTCATATGCAAACTAACACTCCAAGTCATGGGTTGTAGCTAAATTAGCTATGATTTTCTGAAGGTATAGTAACCATTATTGACTGATTAGTTCTATGTAATTTATTATTTTTACTACAAAAACTCTGAAGGTTGCAAATCAGTTACAAATTAATTATTGCAATTTGTAACGAAATTGAGTACAAAAATTGTAGTTGTTCGAAAGTAATTAGCTACGATTATCATGAAGGTAATAGTAATCGTTAGTGACTGATTAGTCCATAGTTTTTTGTTATTTTTTACTACGGAAACTCTGAAGGCAAATGTTGCAAATCTGTTACAAATAACTGTTGCAATTTGTAACAAAATTGACTACAAAAATTGTAGTTGTTTAAAAGTAATTAGCTACGAATATCTGAAGGTATTAGTAACCAGAAGTAACAGATATGTTCATCGTAAGTTGTAACTAGTTTGCGACAGGAATGTAGTAACTATTTCGTAGTAGTTACTACAATGTCATTTGTAGGAACTTTGTAGCTAAATCCCAACGAATTGCTACGACATGCTTTTTACGATGACAACGTAGTTACTAAATTGTTTTCGTGACAAATTTGTAACAAAATTTTTTTTGCTACACTTATTTATGTATAGCTACGCTTTTTCCCGTGGTAGAGAGAGAAATTCAGGGCTTCATCAGGGCAATCATCTTCAACGATAATCAAACAAATTCAACAACCGGTCAAAAGGCTGGATATAGGTGTTAATATGTTGGGTTGACCATGGGCTCGCGTGGCTGGACTAAAGAGATCATATCAATAATCGGCTTTGATATTCTCTTATTTTGCATATAATTAGGGCATGTGTTTCTTGTTATTTGCATACTCTTTCTTTTCTTCTTTTCTTCTTTTCTTCTTTTCTAGGTATTTTGGAACTTGGAGTGGCATGAAGATTCATTTGAGTGAAGGAGCAAAGGAGCAAAGAGAGAATTTGGAGGAGATTAGCTCGGAGCAAGATGTGATAGGCCTACATGCCGATAGATTCAACCGATGACAAGAGAGAATCATTTCTCTGGAGAAGCAAAAAGGATTGGCCCTTCAGCCGATCAGACGAACCGATGATAGGAAGGAGAAAGCATGATAAGTCCCTATGATCGGCCTAGGCGATCGGCCGAGAGACCAATCACAGATTCTCAACTCAAAGTTGTACCGGGTCAAAACCCGGTTTGTTCTGGGTTGACCAGGCTAATATTCTCAAACTCTATAAATACAATCTTATCTAGTTTTAGACCTATGTTTTAGCCTACATTTAGCAAGTTTTTCTCTTGAGAGCAAAGACTCAACTTTTGAGCTTCTTTTTGATGCTTGTTGAATGTTTTAAGTTTTTATCTTTCTTTATTTATGTCTTGCTTTCATTTGATCTTTGTTTTTGTTTTATCACTTGTTATGAGTGAGTGGTCTCCTTAGTGGACTATGGCTTAGGAAGGTTGGGAGAGATAGTGGCTAAATAATGATGTTAGAGCTTAGGACTTCTTGATTTTACATGTTTAAGGTTGTTCTTAGTGCACGTTTAAGCTTAGCTATCTTAAATATTGATCTCACACATTTCATGCTCGGAAAGTGTTTGATGAAATGTCTAGGTGAACCTTAAACATGTCATTCACTCTTTGCCTATGAGAATAGTTGATAAATGTGTTTGATTGACCATTGAGATGTGATTTGTGTCTAATGATTGTTTGTCTCTAGATTGCATTCGGAAGAATAGTTTAGATCTTGAGAGGAACAAATGGATTAGTGTCATGGAAATGAATTAATCTAGAGTAAAGTCTCTTGTCATTGATTGGGTCTTAATAGAGCTAGAGCTCTTGCATCATTAGTTAGTAGCTAAATCTTCCTAACCAAGTGTCTAAGCCATGTTCATGTCTTTTAATAACTAAAATCTTAGTTAACCAAGTCTCATCTTCTTTATTGCTTTAGTTTACTATTATTTGATCATTTAAGTTGTTTATAATGTGAACTCGTTTGAACATGAATCCGCTCATCACTTGTTTGGCTTAACTTAGATAGTTTCTTGTATTTTTAGTGTGTGATTGCTTACTAACTCCATGTAAATCGACCCATTTGTCACAACGCATTCTTGCGCTTGAGACTTTGGAATTTTAAAACTTATAATCCACGCTAGGCTTCAACCTCTGATGAGAATGTATTGTCTTGAGTTATTGTCCTCCCCTCACTCTTCACATGTGCTATTTGTCTCTTATTTCTCTAGATATAACTCAATTGTAATCAAACTATATTTATGCTCGGATTGATTATCCCACTAGCGATAATGAGTCAAAGATGGAATACAACAGATTAATAAAAAAATATTAAAATAATTTTTTTAAAAAGATTTAAAACAAAATATAATTATTTAAATCAATACAATAAAAACACAAGTGTGTCCCTTAAACCTTAACACATCAGCTATTTTGTGTTAGGAGAAGCTGACACATCAGTAAAAAACTTAATATTTGAAAACCAATCAAAACATTTTATTAATACAGCTCAATGATTTTAATTTTACACATCAACTAAATAAAAATTCTAATATTACACTTCAGTTTTAATTTAACGAGAAGAACCAGCAGAACTATACGTCTTCTTTTCTGGTTCATCTTCCTTGCACTACTAATCGTATAAATTCTCCTTCGTTTTCCACGCCGATATTTATTTCGCCAACCAGTATGCTTCTTATATATTCGTCCCTTGAAAATATTATTGTTCAATCATCGTTTCGTTCCTATCTGATTTATCCCTCAAAGTGTTGAACCTTACCAGAAACCGCATGCATATCTATAATAATCTCGGGAGAAGCTTCAATCCGGAGACAATTCACGGCAAGACAGATGCAGCTTGGCGCTGTGACTCGAGAGCGGCGAGCCAAGATATCTCCTATCTTTCGTCTTTATTTTCTTCCGTTTCTTTTGGATCTGTATCGCGAAAGGCCAATCTGTTGGCTGATTCGCTTGCCAGAGCATCGAGGCAGGCTTGGGTAAAGCAAATCGAGAAATATTGTGTCTTACACAGTTCAATAAATTATCACTCTTACTCAATTCTTGCAAAATTGAAGACGTGAGATATATTGTTTATTAAAGAGTAAATTTCTAATGTTGGTATATATATGCAGAGAAAGGCCACAAAGTCACGGAAGTCGCTGGAGAGACGAATGTCAAGGAGAAAATTTGGGTTAATATGTAGAGGCGTTTGTGGTTTGAAATTTTTTAATTACTAAAGAGCCATTACTTTAGTTTTTGCATGGGACATCTAAGTTTTGAAATGTAAAATGCAAAAGAATATGTTCTCTTTTATTGGTTCGTATATTTATTGTATGTAAGTCAATGAATTTTAAACTACAAAACAATCAACTTTTACACAAAACATACTATTATACTAGTATTGATTAATAAAATAAATTATTTACAAACATTTTTTTCTTTGTTCACAATTATTTACACAATAAAAAGCAACTTTATCATATTTAAAAACTTACAGATATAGTTACACTCTTGAAATATTATTATTCGGTTTTAAACTCTTTTCAAACAAAATTTAGATTCTCAAGACGTAATACTACAATATAATTAAACAAAGTCTAAATTCAAAGTATTAATATATTTAAGATGTATCTATCGAAAACGAAAAGACAAAATTCATCACAAACATTTAATATATACATATAAAACAAATGTATATAAATAGCCATTCAAATGATGCTTTTGCTATTCAAAAAAAAAATTCTATATAAAAAAAAAATCTACAATGTTTGTGTGTGATAAAAAAAAAGGAATTGGTCAAGACGACAAAGAGGAAAGAGCATCGGCATGATAGCAAATATCCTTCCATCAACAAGTGAAATATATCTGATGTCACAAAAAAACAAGTGAAATATATCGTAAAAGGCTTTAAAAGCTATGAAGAAATCCGAACAGTTGGAGGCGTCACATACAAAACTTACAAAGAAAGTTGTTATTCCATGGGTCTCTTAGATGGAGACAAAGAATGGCATGATGTAACTGTTGAATCAGCATAATGGCCATCCGCAAATCAAGTACTTTATGGTAAATATAAGTATGCACAAATGAATATTTAAAAGCTAATCAAACCAAATACAAACAAATGGGAGAACAAAAACCGGGAATTAGCTTACTGGTGGAATGGTGGGGCATAGAGAGGAAAAGAACTCAAACAGAGAAGCCTCTGGAGCATAAACTCAAGGCAAAAATCAGACAGGTGAAGAAGACTCTGGAGCTGTTGGGCAAAACTCTTCTTTCCATTACTTATTTAATTAAACCTATGAAACTATTTTATCTGCATATTCGTGTTTTTAACGACAAAGAAATGACAAAGGAATAGGCCACATGGCATCTTAGTATCAAACGAAGCTGGAGCATTTGTTTGTTACCTGTCCATCCAATTGAATGGCATTACTAGCCTCCTCGGTAGAAAGTAAATGCTACGAAAGCAAAGCCCCTCGATCTACCAGTTTCACGGTCTACAATAATTGATAACAATTAATCAACTTCAAGAGTAACTCACGAGTTATTCAGCAAAAAAAATCTACCATTTTCCAAGAACTTAATTTGAAACAAGAGTATCGATTTAGCCGTGTATCTTTTTTTTCAGCATGAGATAGAAACAAAAGACAACACAGTTCACAGTCAGAGCCACGGATCCTAAGATTTATGTGAATAAACTTATCTTCTCCTTTAAAGGCATCCAATGAATTAAGACGAAATACAAAAAACACACAAGTGTCTAGGTGATATTATCTTATTTTAAAAGAAGAGAAGGACTTAAGTGTCTATAAACAAATTGCACTAAACATGAAGTTGTGAAGATATTAAAACTAAGAAAAATGTACTTGATCGTGTTATGAAAACACACATGTTTACTCTCTAATTTGATACACTTTAAAAATATGTTTCAAAAGATTATATTTTTAAATATCTCTTATTACTATATAACATAAACAATATCAAAAATCTAATACCACATCAAACATATTCACTTTTCATTCAAATTATTTATTTTTGTAATCTATTTTTCATTTATCAAAACACGATATTATATCAATAAAACAAACAAAACATATAAAGAAGAATGTTTATTTTGCATGAAGCAAAAAAAAAACCCCACAAAAGACAATTGTCGTTAAAAACTAAAGAGAAAATAATGCCATGTTTTTAACAAAAAAGAAAAAAAAATCTCCTGCTCGAATTTGTCGATAATTTTTTTTTCATTGCCAATTTTTATGGAATATTTGAACGGAGATAAAGATAAATCGAGCAAAATCGATTATTGCATACACAATTATAAGAAACCAGATCTGTTAAGTTCTATGGGCTTCCAACTCAAAACCAATTGGCAATGAGTGGATTGGCCCATATCCCTTATATATTACTCAAGGTCCCTCATAACTTCCGATGTGTGACATTCTTTCACACGCCCCCTCGAGATAATGATCCGTCTAACCATTAATCTCGACAATATCCTATTATAGGATTATTTTTGGGTTAGATCGGCCGGACTAATTGTGTCGGGCCGATTTCAGGTCAGATCTATCAGGTCATTTTTGGGCCAGATAGATTTCGGTTCGGGTGGGGCAGCGTGTGTTCAGGTTCTGATACCATGTTAAGTTCTATGGGCTTCCAACTCAAAACCAATTGGCAATGAGTGGATTGGCCCATATCCCTTATATATTACTCAAGGTTCCTCATAACTTCCGATGTGTGACATTCTTTCACAAGATCCACAAAAAAATCTTCAAATCAAAGGTTAATACGTAAGTAAGAACTGCTAAGAAAAAATAAAATAAAATAAAGTTAGTCTGTACAAAATAAAAAAAAATAAAGTTTATAACAAAATAAACAAAATAAAACAAAATAAGATTCGTGTTTAAAGAAGATAATTTTGTTAAATGTCTACTATTGCTTATTTTTACATCTATACACAAGTACACAACATAGATATATGTATTAAATTTTTTAAGACAAAATTTGTATAAGATTTTTGTAAATTATCTTTTGTAAATGAAACAATTAATAACAACCACAAAATAAAGATGTATTAATTGTCGTGTGTGTGAAGCGTAAAACAATTAATTTTATATAACGAAAAGAGTACTCAATTGTTTCTAATCTTAAAAGAAACATGGGAGGAAATAACTAATAATCGATTGATTTAAAAAAGAATAATACTTAATCAGTCAAGAAAAAAATGATACCTTAGGCTTAGTAGGAGGACGAGGAGGAGGAGACGACGATGACTTAGGCAAAGGCTGAGCCGCCGAGGTCAAAGGTGCAGTAGACTCATCTTTCGTGGACTCTCCCTGCAAAAGTCAAACAATCATACGGTCAGGATTTTGTAATCATACAAAGACCGTTGGATCAGGAAAGTGGGATTGTATACGTACCTCAACCATGCACCTCACTCCCACGGGGTAATTCCTCTTAAGGTTAGGGAAGTTTCCGGCGAAGAGAAGCTTGTTGCTGTTGATCTTGCGAGTGGTTGATGTGATCGAGTTTTAAACCCGAAATTGCAAAACCGCAAGTGCACGG